>JAQIVZ010000176.1:0-95404 GCA_034700945.1 Arrhopalites spinosus | reverse complement strand
GCCCCAACAGGAGCTTTTACTTTCTTTCTTCACCTAGAA
This sequence comes from Arrhopalites spinosus, assembly GCA_034700945.1. Taxonomy (NCBI): domain Eukaryota; kingdom Metazoa; phylum Arthropoda; class Collembola; order Symphypleona; family Arrhopalitidae; genus Arrhopalites; species Arrhopalites spinosus. Next base: position 95,365 of record JAQIVZ010000176.1, on the reverse strand, counting down.
AGTCATTAATTTTACCAAGGACTTTTTATTACAAGCTATCCTATTAATAATGCATTATTTTGCAGGCCCTTCTTCCACACTTTTTTTTTCTTCTTCTTCTTACAAAAAATAGTCTCCCCCTCAAAAACTAAGTCTCATTTTTTCTCTCCCTCTCTCTCTCCCTCTCTTGTTTTTTGAGGGGGCTCCCTTTTTTTAGTTTAGGGAGGACATGAGGAGGGAAGATGGAGGAGAAGAACAAAAGAGAATTTTCCCGATCAAAATGATTATGATAAATTCATATATTCCGTGCCTCCAACGATGACGACGGCTTCCAATTTGCAGCCTCCAAATGAAAAACTATGAGTTTTACCTCTTCTTCCCCCTCCTCCTCTCTCTCTCTCCACTTTTTGTGGAGCCCATTGATGGGCTCTACACTTTTTGGGTAGAAAAATAGAGGGAAGAGCAAGGAAAAATATACAATGTGGAGAGTTTGTGTGGTAAAAAATTTCTGCACATTGGAAAACTCTCTCTCTTTCTCTGTCTCTACAAAGAATTTCTTGTTCAAGCAGTAGATTCAAGAGAACGATCATTTTTGTTTGCCGATTCTAAATTGGTAGACTCGGCGGGCCATCTCCTGGTTTTTCGGGTTTTTGTTTTCTCCGCCTAAATTTCAAAGGAGATGGCGGGTGACTTGCCAAAATTGTTTGCCAATAAAAATGTTATGTACTTAGTACACTCTATTTATTGTACATGGAGAGAGAGAGACATAAGGAAACTATTTGCTATTGTTACTACAAATATTTACTGAATTTCTTACATTTTTTTAAAAATGTTTGTCAAGCTCAAATATTTCTATTTGAATATTTCCATTGTTAACTTAATTATTTCCCCCTATTAAAATAAATACGGAGAAAGTTGTAAAGTATTGAAAATGGAAATAAATATAAAATTTACATGTAAAACATTTTTCTCACATTGTTCATGCAAGGGAAATGGTTTGGGCCATGTGTTTTTCATTGGGTAAAAGAGAGAGAGAGAGGCAGAGGCACGGCACTCTGATTCATTCGTGGGAGATAAGGAAAGGGGTACATGATTTTTTGAATGGAAAAAAAATTTGTTTGAAAGGTACAAGGAAACGAGTTGGGTGATGTAGATATTTTTTTCTTTGGTTGTGTAATGTCTCAGTCCATGTACGTCACAATAGCTCTTTCCTGTCTCTCTCCATTTTTTTGACAATCTCTAGGAATCTCTCCCTTTCTCTCTCTCTCTATTTTTATGAGTTTTGATTGCTCATCAACGTTGACAGCATCCGAAGAGCCATTTCCCGGTAGTCATCCAAGATGAGAGTAAATGTTCCTATTTCTCACATTACTTTCTCCCTATCCTTTCATGATGAGGACGGTGAGCATCAGTCGACAGCTAGTCGCCGAATAAACTCTTTGCAAACTGACAATCTTGACTCTACATTTTCTTGTACATTCACTTTCTCTCCTTTGAGTAAGCTTTCACTTGGATACTTTGACGTTCCCCCCCCCCCTCCCTCTCTCTTTCTTTGCAGCTTTGCTTTCCCTCTGTCTGTTTTTGTGCCCTAGTTTTGTGCATTTAAATTGTATTCGTCCTACATATTTTTTTTCTTAGAGAGAGAAAGTCATGTGCATATGGTTGCATTATGTATTTCAAAGTGTTCTTTTTTAAATGGATAAAATATGCATGTAAAACATAATAAATTTATATATATATATATATATATATACATGTAGACACACAAGGAAAAAAAAGTTTTCTTTCATAATATAAAAAGGGGGAAGAAAAAGTTTCTCTCTCCTTCTCCTTTCTCTTTTATTTTTTTTACATGGGGTGAAAGGAATAACTATTTTTTGAGAGAAAGAGAAAGCAAGAGAGAGAAAACAAAGAAATTATGATGGTGATAGAAATTATATGAGTAGAGAATGATGATTTTTGAAAGGGGGTGACAAGGATTAAAGAGAGAGAAATAATGGTCTTTGAGTCTTCCTTCATGTAAGAAAACAATAAAAAGTAACTAGAATCCAGACAGACGAGAGAGAGAGAAAGAGGAGACAGAAAAAAGAATGGATTAGCATTAAGAATATATGTAAGAGAGAGAAAGGAGAAAGATAAGTGAAAACAGTGGAGCTCTTAGATGTAGTTTTTTCTCCTCTCCTTCCTATATTATGTGCTTATGACAGCCAGAATCTGGCACACTAAGGACTAAGGCAACATCACACATATAGACTGCCTAGAAATCATCAAAAAGGCTTAGCTATCATTAGGCAGCCTACTTTCTACTTTCTCCTCCTCTCAAGTAGGGGAATAGACCAAGACTCAGGAGAGAAAGTGAGGAGAATAAGAAACTTGCTGTCTTTCTCTCTCTCCAAAAAATACAGGTTATTTTTTTCTCACACAAAAATCCTCTCTTCTTTCTCCTTTTTTTCAAGCTAGATAGACACGTAACGTTAGAACATGTCAATAAATCTTTTATTTGTTTGTTTTACTCACTTTCTCTCCCCCCACCATCTCAGAGCCCTCCCCTCCTCTTTCGACATTGTATGCATCTTATTAATATTAAGAGAAAGCGCTTATTCTTTTACTATTATTTTTGAATTTTCCTCTCTTCCAGGAGGAAAGTCTCTGTCTCTCTGTATGTGAAATGTAAAAAAGAATTTGGAGACAAAAAATAAAAACTTGTCACGACTTTCACTTGGTTTAGAAAAAGGAAATTGAAAGTGGAGAAAAAAGAGGGGGGGATGGGGTGTGTGAGTATAAGTACTTGTATTTAACTTTTTTTATTTCTCTTGTTGGAAATTAAAAGAACCACAAAATTTAATCAGGGCAGACTCACACTCTCCATAAGAGAGAACATGGAGGGAAACACCTGGGGAGGGAAGTTTGCCTAATTTGATTAGGTAATTATGTAAAAAAAACAATAATTTCATGTACAATGTGGATTCACCAGAGAGAGAGAGAGAGATGAAAAGGAGAGGAGAAAGTTTAGGATAAAATCCATACTATAAAATGTAGCCATGTATGTACACACAGGACTCTGTAGTCTCCCTCATTTTGTACAGTTTACCTTATTTTTTGCAATGTCGGCCAAGCACAAGATGAGAAAGTAGGGAAGAAAGTCAAGAGCATTAAAGCAAGAGAGAGAGAGAGAGAGAGAGAAAGTATAGGAAAAGGTACACATACACCATGTTATATGTACAAAAAGAGAGGGGGGAGATATTACCTAGCTTAAGGTAAAATCCTCTGCCTGAGTGATCTAAAGGAAAAGTGTGTGTGGTGGAAAGAAAGAAAGTAAAAGTAGAAAGTGGAAGGAGTCTAGCGCATGTTGGACGATGCCCAATGAGAATCGTAGGTTTCCCCAGGCTTGCTTTTCTCCTTTCTCTATTTTTTTGCAAAGGCTTGTGAAAGTAAAGAGAGAGAGAGAAAGAGTGTGTAGATTGGAGAGTGTGGAGGAGTGCAGTGCATTTGCAAAGTCTGTTCGGTACGGCGTGAAGCGCATTCCTAAATTTGTGAAACACATGTCAGTCCCAGTTGTGCTCTCGTTTTGGAGCCACTCAGTCATCTTGAGAGAACATGATAACGAGTACGAGCTTTGTTGTCCTCCTTCTCCTACTTTTCTAATTCTCTGAAAACTCTTTTTCTCTCTTCTTCTTCCATTCTCTTTAACTCACACAAACCATTACCACAGTCACATGGACGTGTCCTCTACTTTCCCTACTATTACCATCAACACTAACAACATTTCCTTTCACAATTCTTCCATTTTCTCTTGTCTCCACTTAAGCTCATGTAAATTCACCAAGTTTTGCTCACTAGTCCCAAATTGAGTCTTCAAAAAAAACGACGTTTTATTTTCACCCTACGTGACAATATCCCCATTTTCAATCAGTTTAAACCCACAGACACGAGAAAGAAAGGAAAATAAACTACCATTTTATTGTTCTGTAAATTGTACAAAAAAAGAGAAAACTTTTTCAGTTATGTGTGATTGGAGTTCCTCTTGTTGCAGGTAAGGAGACTAAAAAATTCTAATTTTAATAACATTTTATAAATTATTTTTCTTTTTTGTTTCATTTCCCTAATCAATTACCTCCCATGTAGTTTAGTTTTTTTAATCGTACAAATAATTCAGTGAAAGTTTCTCTCTTTCTCTGTATAGATTGTTCAATTTCATTTAATTTTCGTAATTGTCACACTCAAATTAATTCTAGTATTCAGTTTCAATTTAAATTACTATAGATTTCTTCTCAAAGTGAAAGTAAAGTAGAGAGTGTGGGACGTGGGACGTTGGGATGTGGGGAAAGTACAGGAGATTTGAGATGCGGGTTTTATTTTACATGGCAAACTTTTTTTTTATAAACCAAATGCAATTAACAAATAGCAAATAGGTAAACAATACAAGTCAATTCAAATTCTATTTTTTATTTTATTTTTTCATGGCCATTAATAAAAAAAGTTAAATCGTAAATTAACTTTAAATATTCACTCAAAACTTTTTTAGAGAGAGAAAGTGCATTCAAGGCTCTAATCTTGATTAACATTTTCTCACGTGTGGGATTTAATTTTGTGCATTTTACGACTCACATAAAATATTACAAGAGGAAGGGTGAAAGTTTGAGTGTGTTAGTACTACCAAAAGTGTTTTCTCTTTGTGTGTCAACTAGACATGGGAGAGAGAAAGTGAGTGAATAACACAGTTTTTGGCACTAATCCCTCATTGTAGGGAATCAAAGAGGGAGGTGGACGTCTATAATCTTAGGTGAGGACCATCAGAGTGAGTTGGACGTGATGAGGTTTCCCTCTCTTTCCAATTTAATGCTGTGCTGGCAGGGATCAAATCCTTCTCCTTCACCCAAAAAAAAAATCTCCCATACTTTCCCATACACTCTCGTCCATATGTTTTCTGTTCCTTATAATCAAAAGATTTTTATTTTTTTTATATAAAATTTTATATAAAATACAGATCTGTAACCAAGAGAGAGAGAGAAAGCGGAGAAAAAAAAATCAGGGATCTCTAAAGACCGAGTCATAAGTCAATTTTTTCCACTCTCTGGACTTTCACTTTTTCCCCTAAATTTATTGCAGAGAGACATGACAAGAAATGTTTTTTTTCTTGCTTTGACCCCACCACCCATACCAAGAATCCATCTTTTTGTATGAGAATATAGAAATTAGAATGATTTACTCTTTGAGGTTGGAATTTATTGAGAAAAAAAAGAAAAAAATATATATTCCACAAAAAAAGAAAGAATCAATGTACAAAGAGAAAGTGACTTGACAAAGCTAGAGAGAAAAAAAATTTTTTTTTTGCTCAATGTTAAAAATTTGCATTTTCCATTTACGTCCTATTTTGAGACTAACTCAAAAAGGGAGGAGAAATTTTTTTTTTTGGGAAGGACATTGGTGAAAAATAAATGTGGGTTGATGCATATTTGACAGAGATATAAATGAGAATTATAATACTCTTTAAAACTATACTCTCTCTCCCCATATAAACAAAAAAGTGTAGCCATAGTCACTTTCACCCATTTTTTTGAGCGGGGGGGGGCATTGTCATTGTCATTCTAATGGCAAGTGACAAGCTCAAGTCTGTGGACATGGTGATTGATTTTTTGACGGATGAAACAAAAAAAGTCTCCATTTTCTACGTGAACTAGAAAACATTCTACCCACAGACTGACGAGAGTCTCCCCAGGTTTTTTATGAATGTGTCAAAAAATTGATGATGACTCTGACTCTCCCAGAGTTTATTTTTCCTTGATTTTTTTTATCAAGGTGAAAGTAGACTGGGATAGAAGGGAAAATATTTAAATAAAAATTTGTTACAATTCTAAACTATAAAGTAAATTGAGAGAGAGAGAGGGGGGAGGTTTGATAGAATGACATTAATGTCGTCCACAGTATGAAGATTGAATCGTCAATTAGACGAGGGCCCGAGTCAAAGTCTGGCAGGACATAATAAAATTCACAGACTCACCCACACACATTTTCATCTCAAACCAAAACCATGTCCTCCTCTTTCTTCTTCTCCAACTCAAACTCGGTCGCTTAAGCTTGTCAAAAAAAAAACTTTCAAGGAGACACAGAGAAATATGTTGGGCGCCCAGGCCTACAGAGAGAGAGAGAGAGAAAGTGAGGGGAGGGGAGACTCGTAAAAAAAGAGAAAGTAAAACTTTTTCTTATGATTCGCTTCATAGCTTGATGCCACTCTTGTCTCATGGGATTATCGAAATTCATGCATGGTTCTGAAATATGCCCCAGTCTCCATTCCATAGTCTTGCTCCTCCTCATCTCATTTTACTCTTCTTTTTTTATATAATTCCAACTTTTTTATATAAATTTTTTAGTACAAGTTTTTTTCTTCAGTAGAGAATGTGATAGAGAGAGATCAACTTTACAAAATTAAAAAATACCAAGGGAGCTCCCCATGAAATTCTTTTCTTTTTTTTCTAATGTAATTAATTCTTACTTTCTCTTTTTTTTCTGTCTGTGTCTACTCTCAATTTGTACAGGATGGCGAAGCAAATTAAAGGTGGATACCTGCTACGTCACAGAAGTAAGTTGATTTTTATTTATTTTAGAATTAATTTTTAATTTGTACATTTTAATTTTACACACACACAAAATAATAATTTTTTTTGACATATTGTACAATCATTATAAATTTATTTTTGGCTTTTTTCAAGTTATATAACTTGAAGCATGATTTAATTACGTAATTTATATATTTTTTTTTGTAACTATAAAAATCCATTTTAATATGGTTGGCCATGTTTATTTCAAGGCAACTATGTTGAGTGTACATGTACATAAAAAAGAGACATTGAAGTGAGGAAAATTGAATAATAAAAACTTTGCTTGAGTAGAAAGAAAGAAAGAGAGAGAGTTTTAGTAGGAGAAAGTTGACAAAACTAAACTTTCTCCCTTAAGCCACGAACCATATTCAAACGACATGTAGTTTTGTCCCTGAGAGAGAAAGTCGTGAAATATTGTAACCATAATGAGAATGTAGATTGAATCTATTTAATATTTTTTTTGTCAAATTTTTTTTTCTTCTCATGGTGAATGACAGTTGGTGTCATTGTTGTGTTCTGTGTAGGATAAAAAAACCTCCCCAAATATTTCAGGAAGGATGCGGATCTGACAGACAAGATTTCCACCCTCTCCCTCTTTCTCTCTCTCTCTTAAAAAAAAATATACAAAATACACAACTTGTGTATTTTTCGTTTCATTTTTAGAAAAAAAGAGAGAGAAGATTTTCAACTTTTTACATTGACGTCAATAAAAAAATATATGTAGAAAGTATTCTCAGAGAAAGGTTTTCTTTTTTTTTTGGTTGTACAAAGTTTTTTTTTTGGTTGTTCAAATACAAAATAGGGGATGGGGATTCATGTTTTTTTGTAAATCCTTTTTTCAAGTTTTAGTGATAGTCATTTCTTAGATGGGAGTAACAATAAGCTTTAAAGATTTTAGAGTCATCCAGCTAAATGCAAAGAAGGGTGAAAAGAAGAAGTGGACCACTTGTACTTTTTTTGAGGGTACACTTTCTCTTTTTTTTCTAAAGAGAAAGTGGACAAGTTTTCAAGAGATTTAGACACAATTGAAATCAAACAAGTTTTTTTTTCTACTTGACACCAATCTTTTCTTCTTAAGTAAGGATGAATGAACAAAATTGAGCTTTGTTTTATTTGTCAAGTATTTTAGAAAATATTCTCAAACAATTCAAATTCTTTTCATGGAATTTTAAACACAATTTTAATAGACACGTGGTTATAATCTAAAGAATTTATAAAAAATGATATTAATTATTCAAATTAATTTTTTTACAGAGAAAATATTTGGGATCGGTAAAGCATGGAGAGAAGAATGGGTTATTTTGTATGACAACAGCAGGTACTACTTTAATTTAATTTATAATAAATCAAAATTATTTTATTCAAAAATAATATAAATTTAATGATAAATTTAACAAAATTATACAAAATTTTCTAGTCTCGTCTGGTACAAAGATAGAGAGAGACCGAGTCCGGAAGGTGGACTCCTTTTAAAAGAATCCCCAGAGCTTTTAGCCGTGGGATTATGGACATTACGTATTCCAGGTATGGTAATTTGAAATCATTTTAATTTAACTTTGTCCCACAAAATGTTGAAATTCTTCTTCTCTCTCTCTCTCTTTGTGTGTACACAAAAAAAAGTATTACAAAATTTTAGATTAAAATTGATTGTGAAATTTTTAGCCCGACCCGATTTACCCGATGGCTGCCACACCAGACAATTGATGGCATTTGGCACACCCGGCAAAGAAAAAGTTCATTGGTTTCTCTGTAAATCTGAAGAGGAAGTCAAGTAAGTCTTTCTTAGTTTTCTATTTACCCTCCCCTCCCCTCATTTCCCCTTCCTCTCCCCATTTACCAATTTTCAATTCCATTTTATGGAGGTTGTGTAATATTTTCTAGTTTAAATAGGCATCAAATTTTATTTTATTTACTATGTAAATCATCACAAACTTTACAAACATAAATTCATTACCAAAAAGTTTTGTGTTTCCTCTCATTCTTATAAAAACTCACATTTCTCTAGACGACCTTGACCTTTTTTTGATTATTGAAAAAATTTAAATTGAAAATCTCTAAAGGAATTCACTACAGCCAAAATAATATTTATTTGAAATTAAACAAAACATTTTTTTATCATTAACAAAATTTATATCTGTCATATTGGGTGAGTCTCACCAAAAAAAAAGGATAAAGAATTTGGTTCAATATCATTTTATATGGTGAATGCTTTCACTCTCTCTCTCTCTTGAGCTTATTATTCTGAGGAGAGGATGAAAATGGAGAAAGAGAAAGGAGGAGAAGGGGAGGAGGAGGAGGATAGAAATGGAGAGAATCGAGTCTTTTCCAATTATAATCTCCTCCATTGTAGGATACCTAGAGGAGGAGGAGGAGGAGAAAGTAAAATGCTTCATCTTAAATATGTCTTGATCTTCCATCTTCCATCATTGCTCATGATGCCTATACGTTGGGATTTATTATGTATAAAAAGACATTGGGCCGGGGTTAGTGGAGTGGCGTGATGTTTGATAAGATTGAAATGTGTATCCTATCTCCTCCAACCCAACGTGAAGGAACTCACAAGAAGCTTTCTCTCTCTATAAAAACTATATATCTCTAATATACACATATTAAATGTTCATGATAAAGGAGGGCTCAACCATCAAGCCACGTTCCTTGAATCAAGTGAAATGGAACCCCCCTCCTCCTCCTACCAAAAGGAAGATACGAGAGAGAAAGGAGAAAATAGATATTTTATATACCGTCAAATCTGGAGTAGAAACCACTCCCCCCAAGGTAAACCATGGGGAAAAAAAGAAAAATCAAGGGAAGAGTGAAAGTACACATACATTTTACTTTATTAGAAAGTTTAGTTTTGGTGAAAACACTGAGAAAAAAATGGAGTTTTCAAAATAATATCATTTTTCTAAATAAAAAACTCTCTCTCCAACCATTCCATCTCCCTAAAATGTACATAAAAGTTTCAAGTTGAAGGTTAGGCAAAAAAAAAAATTGTAGAATATTTTGAAGGAATGATCATTTCCCATAGAAATTTGATGGAGGATGAGGATACTTTATTGAAATTACCTGTTCATAGCCCAATTTATAAAAAAATAGAGGATACGTCTCTGTAGAGAGAAAAGTGAAAGTAAAAAAGTTTTTCGAGTATGAATGATTGGATTAGTGGAGTGTAGAAGGAAGATCTCTTGTGTAATAAAAATATTTTTGACTCACACTTTTTTTTGTTCTACATCTCTTCCCAAACAAGATACCAATCACAAATTAATCCCCATCAATCCCTCAAATTATATAACAAAATTTTCTCTCCTTCTTTCCCTTCTTCTCTCTCTCTCCTGTCACTGAAATTAAATTTAACCACGTACACGTGTGAGCCTCAAAATAAATTATTTTTGTTATAATTAAAAATTATAATATTTGCTAACATTAATCCAAACAAAAAAAATTTCACTTTCACTCCCATACAGATACACACACTTTCCCTTATAAATATTATATATTAAATATTGTGGGAGTACGACATAGAAAGACTAGAAAAAGAGAAAGTAGGTGAAAGGAAAGAAAAAAAGTTGTCAATTCAATAAAAAGAATCTCTTTTGGGATTTTGGGCATGAATGGAGGAGAAAAGGAGAAGAGGGAAATTGTCATTTAAAAAAAATGTTGAAAGCTCTAAAATACAGACAAACAATATAAAAAAAGACTCAGTGTTTAGTGGTCATTGAAAAAAAGGAGGGGGAGGAGGAGTAGGGAGATTTACATATGCCAAGATATTCCAGGGTCACTCTGTACAATGGTAAAAAAATAAGATGGAGGAGGAATAAGAAGGGTATGGATATTGCTAAACGAGACGAGGAGCTAGAATTCCTGTCTGGATTACATTGTGAATTTGAACTAACTGCGAATGATTCCATGCCTGAGAAAACAGAGAGAGAGAGAGAGAGAGAGAGGGAAAACGACTATTTCCCGAGAGACAATGACTTTATTTATACGCCTCCCCCATGTACTTTATCTCTTCTTCTATATAAAAAGAAGAGCACATTTAAATTCTTTCTAATCTCCATTTCTTTACCTCACACACACACTCTCTCTCTCTTTTGGGGGGATCTTTGGATGTGTAATTTAATACTATTTAGTATACACACAACATACTCCCATATAATATGTCCATTTTGTGTGTAGTGAAAATTCAAAGAGATGTAAATAAATTTAGAAAAATTCGTTCCTTTTATTTATCCCCCTCTCCTCCTCCTCCTTTCTCCCCCCACTTTCTTGACAAAAAAATATTTTTTCATTTTATTGAACCCCCAAAAAATACAACTCAGAAACTTGCCGTATTTTCCACAATAAAAAAAGGAAGCTTCTCCTAGGAGAAGGAGAAAGCAAAATAAAATGAAATTGGGATTAAGAGAGAGAGAAAGTTTGAAATTTATTGTGTTTATGTAATTTAAACTTTATATTTAACAAACTATTAGCCATTAGCCAAATCAACAGATTAAATTTTAAATAAATCTTGGTCGAGGTCATCCATACTTATAGATACATGTAACATTACTCTAGACAGTTTTGGTAAAAAAGAGAAAGAGGAAAGGGAAAGAGAAGAAAGGGATAGGCACGACACATGCAATCCAAATTTTGGATTTGAAATGTGGCTTCTATCATTGTCATCCTGTCAGAGCATCTCTGGATGGTGTGATAGAATAGAGAATAGGGAGAGGTGGAGGAGGAGGGGGAGGAGGGGAATGGTGCATTTTATCTGTCAGATTAATAGCCATTTAGAATTCTAGACTATGCCATTTATATTCCAGTTTGCACAACCAACTAGCCCTTGCATGCAATCCCCCCACACACGTACCTTTACTCCGTTAATGGAATGGGATTGAATTTATGTGTTTATGTCCTTCTCTCTTTTTCTCTCTTTTATTTCTTGACGTATCCGACTTGGACTCCTTGACCTGATCAAAAAAAAACAACGGGAAATTGAAACAGTGAATGGATGACTGCTATATCTAATACTGTAAGTTTTATTTATTATTTTTAAATTTAATTATTTATTTATTCATATTTCATATTTTCAGCTGCTACAATTTAGACTACATGCCGATTGCCAATACTATAAATAAATTGTAAATTAAATTGAAATCATGAGTCATGACACACATGTAAAAGTGAAAGTGCTTCCCGCTCCAGAATTATTTAAAAAATTGACACATATTTTCAGTTTCACAATTGAAAAAAAACAGTTTCTATTTTATGTGGAGAAAGTTGGTTACTAAAATTGTAAACAATTGAAGAGTCGTGTACAGAATTGGAAGAGAAAGTTACAGAATTTTTTTTTAAAAAAAACAAAAGTTAATGTAGGTTTTAATGGAACAATTTTAATAAAATTAGTCTTCCCAGCATTGACTTTGACTTGAGGTTGAAACTGAAGAGAAGAAAGTAGTGCAGAGAAAGTGTAGTACATTTAAAATCAATTACAAAAGTGTGATGATAATTAATCTAATTAATTAACTTTTTAGTGGATTAGAGAGACCTTGACTCACAAGACTGATGGATTTAACAAATAATGTCAGATACAATCTTACATGTCTTGTCTTTTAATGCTAATACATCTCTACATTATTTATCTCATCTTCTACTTTCTCCAAAAAAAAAGAGGATTGAGTATTTAACCAAAAAAAGCCACAAAAGCTCCTTTTTTTCATGGGATTTTTTCTACAGAGAAAAAAAGGGGGCGGGGTGATAGTGATTGCATCATCACCTCATTAATTCTTTCTCTATTTCACGGACATGGAGACAACTAAAAAAGATTCATGGGAGCATGAAAGAGAGTTACATATCATTTTATGGAATGGCATGAAAGATTTAAAAGTACTTTCACCAACTTGAAACCTCATCGAAAAATATGTGGATGACCCAACACTCAACTCCATTGCATGTCTACGAGAGAAACGCCTGGAAATAATTTCTACGTCAGCTTTCTCTCTCTTTTCTCCTTCAATAACTCAAATTGCGAGAGAGAGAGAGGAGGAGACGGAGGGTGAGGAGCTTTGTGAATTATTTGTGTTTGAATTTTGATCAAAATCCTCAATGAACTTTTATGGAGAAAGCTTTCTTCTCCATACTTTCACTGACTCCTCCCAAAAAAAGTTGAGGTGGTTCAAAATTTGTTACAAAATTCCTCCTCCTTTCCATGATACTCTCAACACCATTCAATTCAAATCACTGTAATATTTATTCTCTAACATAACAACTTTCTCCAAAGGACTCTCCAAAATACAAGGAGAAAGAGAAAGCAGTGGACAAATTAACTGAAAAAGGAATGGAGCTCATTTAATAAATGAATAAGGAATATAAGACAAATGTATGTACATAACCAAAGAGAAAGAGAAAGAAAGAGAGACTCTATAAATGTCTCCAACTTTTCCGACTTTCTCTCTGTCGCTTTCTCTATGAATGTCATGCCATGGCATACAGAAAAGTTGTCTGGGGATATTCCCCGACTTTAGACTTTATATACTCAATAGCTTGGGTTATCTTGAATATCTTCAACTCTTTTTCTATTACAATCTCGTATTCGCTCATCGATTTCTTCAGGAGATTCCAGTTCCAGTCCTCTGTCTTACGACAAAGTCAAAGGAGGAGGAGGAGGTTCTCTCACAATTTTGGGTTATATGCTTTCTCTCTCTCTCTCTCTCTATGTATACACTACACATACATATGTATATTGGGAGAGGTATTGGCCTATTACTAAAAAAAAAATTCCAAGGTTGGGCTTTCAGCAGACGCTCCAGGTTTTGCGGCATTTACATGAAAGATCTTTTTTAAGCTGGAATTAAAGCTAACGGGAAGACAAAGGAGATGTCGGAGGGGGAAGAGGAAATAAATCATTGCTGTATAATTTTTCTATAGCCGTCGCCCTAACAAGATACAAACGAAATGCACATTTCTTTCTTCATCTTCTCCCAAAAAAAGAACTTTTGCTATTATACACTTTCTCTCTCTCTAAAAAACTCTCGACTAAATTTTGTACAAAAGTTTCCGTGAATTTTTTTGACTTGGAAACATTTACATTAATTCAGAGACTCTACTTTACAAAAAATTGTTTTAGACGAGGGAACGAGGATAGTTACTAGTACATGTGTGTGTTGAGTGGAAGAGAGAAAAAGTGATAGAAAATAATATAACAAATTATTTAATTAAGGTTGAATTTTAATAACTTTCTCTTTTTCTAAATAAAGCTCCCTCCACCACCAAAACGGTATGATGATGTCATCAGTACTCCTAGCCGGTTCAAAAAGACAGAAATTTTGAGTCACATTGCCCACCATAGATCTGCCGACATGATATCAGCAAGTAAGTTAAAAAAAAAAGTTTAACTTAATCTCTCTAGTTATATATTTAGTATAGTAATAATAATAAAATTAAATATTTTTCATATTAAAATATTTTATTCAAAATACTTTCTCTACACAAAAAAAACTTCTAACTCTCTCATCCTCAATTGCACCTTTTTTGTGTTATTAATTAAGAAAAGAAAAACTTTCTCCGTTGAAAATGAAATCAAATGAATTTCTTCATGTTGGAAAAATTTAATAATTTGTTTGATTCTCAAATTGCTTTCTTAATCTCAATCATCAAACTGTAGAGAAAAAAAAGAGAAAGGCTCTCTGTCTCTCTTTTCATTATTTTTGCACGCCTGTCTTTCTATGTACTTTCTCCATGTACATACGTGTACACATAGGCATGGTATATATATAGGACCTAGCAGTAATGGCTATAAAAAAACTTTTTCCACATTTTCAAGAGAGAAAGTAGAAACAATCAATAACGTGAATGGATCAAACATTACAGAGAGAGAAAGTTGGAGCGATTAGGATGAAGAGATGAACAACTTTTACTTGTTTTAGTTGTGTACAAGTTACAAGTCTCCAAAAAAATGGAATCTGAGACAAAGCCATTGTAGAGATACACAAAAAAGTACAGCCAAGAGAGAAAGAGAGAGAGAGAGAGTTAATATGTATTAAAGTAAATGGGATTAATTGAAGGAGAAAAAAAATATGGTGACGTCTGTCTGTATTGATGTCATGAAGTTTTTCCTTTCACTTGATCTCACCATGAGATATCAATATCTCACGTAATAATAGACGACATGATTCTTTTTTTAAGGAGAATTGAATTACCACAAATGATATCCTTTTTATTTTTATCACATGAGACCAAAACTAACACTAATTCTCTCTGCCCATTTTGATCCAGAATAAATAACAATACAAATAGTCAACTAATACTAGTAAAAAAATAATTTATTTTAATTTTTGCTAAAAAAATAATTTACAGACTGTCTAGTAGACTATCAACTACCAAAAGCATCGTCCCTAGGGAATGGACTGATGAATGCTCATCAAGTTTGTAAATCAAAATCGACAGCTGGGACACCAACAACGTACCCCCAACGTCCCTTGGGTTCTAGTAAAACAACAAATGGACATCAACAGTACCATGGGAGAAATGGACTGACGAATGGTCACTACCATCATGGATCCTCTGGAGCTTTAGCTGCCATGGATAAAATTGGACGTAATGATCATGATCTAGCCACCACGCTTACTATGAGCACTGCCCTCGGTCATTTTGGTTGGGGTTGGGGATGGGGTAAGCATTTCGTTTTATTTTTTAAATAATTTGAATTACAATTAAATTAGTTCAAAAGTTCTAGTCCGAATTTTAGTCTGAAGAGAGAAAGTAGGATAATTTTTCATTTGACAAGAAAAAAAATTATGAAAATTGTAGGGCCAGGATGGGGTTGGTCAAATCCAATGGGTGGGGCAGACTACTCAGGGTTCCGAGGTCACTACGATCACTTGAGTTACACAGGGGCAGGGGCTAGTGGAGCTGATACAAGTTACAATCATTTGGACAATGGACTCAGCAGTTTTAGTGGTGGGGAGTTTGCTGAGAATATTGACATTGGTATTGGGGCCACTGGACTAGATGACAGTCTTTTGGACGGTGCTAGTTCCGCTTTTGATGCATTTGGTGGTGACTTTGGATTCTAAAAAAAAAATCTCCCACCCAAAAATTGCCAATCCTCTCTTTCTCCCTAAAGGATTATAATGAAAGAGAGAG
Source organism: Arrhopalites spinosus (assembly GCA_034700945.1). Lineage (NCBI taxonomy): Eukaryota > Metazoa > Arthropoda > Collembola > Symphypleona > Arrhopalitidae > Arrhopalites > Arrhopalites spinosus. The sequence goes on along the minus strand of JAQIVZ010000176.1, from coordinate 79,664 downwards.
AGAGAAAAAAAGGAAATATTGTGAGCTTCTCAAAGGCATCCGATTACAAATATTTCATACATTCGCTACATATAATTAGTATTATGTATAACACACAACATATATAAATATATATATAAATACATACACTCAAAATGTTGAAGCATCCTTATAATTATGATCAAGAGATTTTAAAAAAAGAATCGTCGTGTTCCGCTATATTAAAAAAAAGTACCAAGTCCTGTTCAAGTGGTGCTGTACAATAACTATCTAACCTTATAAAAAAAAAATCTACGTTATATATCTTAAAAAAGAGAAAAAAAACTAACAATATTCAATACATAACATACAAATATAATAATCATGATCAACCTTGAACCAACGCATTCAAAAATTTGAATCTCCATTTTAATTTTGACTGTCGTTGATTTGATTGTCGTCCAACCAAAAAAACCCAAAAATAAAAATAAAAATTGAAGGGAAAAAAAGTTGAAAATTGCATCTCTACTTCAACTCCAACTAGAAAGTCCTCCTTTTCTCTTTAAAACAAAGTGGCGTTGGAATTATTATTATATTAACGTTATATATAACGATATAGGCACAGGCACATGATGAGAGAGAAAGTGCACTGGGAGAAAGTGAAAGTGGAGGAGTTCCTTTGTCACTAATTAATTATACCGAGTCCTCATACACTAAAGGAGAGAGAAGAAAGAGAAAGTAAAAAAATAGAGAAAGTGGGCTATGCCTTTCCAAGGCAATAAGACTCTAAAGGTCAAAGTGCAAAAAATGAAAAAATGTAGGTATATGTATTATTATATATATATGCGCAGAAAGGTCATGAAAATACCCAGAGTGTAATATTTTTAGGCTTGAGTAAATTTTAATGATTGCTTTGATATAAAATGTACATTAAGGCATAAAATATTAGAGAAAGTGGAAAATATTTTGTCCAAAAAAAAGTTTTTTTTGAGTTAATTACAATTATTAATTTAAATGTTAATTAATGTAATAGTACCAGTAAATTTAGTTTGTAAAAAAATTTAGATTTATTTGTTGTACAGGTGTAGACATGTATAAAATGTTGGACAGATTTAATTAAAATATTTACAAAAAAAGCCACCTTAACCATGGACCTTCATTGGTTTTTAAGTCATGGTGACAAGACACGGAGGCAAAGGGTCAAATACTTTTTAAATAAAAAAAGTATTTAAAATAATGTAGAGAAAGAGAAAGTTAATTATATAAAAAAAATTAAATATAAAATACATATTCATTGTGCAGTCTTAAGAAATTAAAAAAAACAAGAGAGAGAAGAAAAACAGGATAATAAAAGTTTAAATATCTGTAGAATATTTAATTAATTAAGGGAAGAAAATGTTTAATGTTGTTTCAAAAAAACAAATTATTCATGGGGTATGACGATCAAAGGGAGAGAAAAAAAATGCTTTCAGTGTTCACAATTCTAATTAATCCTTGTTAAAATACGGTCATCGATTTTAATAATACAACAACATCATTTTATTTACCTTAATTAGGATTAGGGTAATGAGATTATACGCATTATGTTTAATTAATTTTTTTTTAAATAATTAAACCAAGTCAAAAGTCAACCCCTGATAAATGACTTGTTGTTTGAAAAATTATTAGGTTCGCAAAAAATATTTCATTTGAGCAGGCAAAAAAATAGTAATCGTCATTTAAATGGAGACATTTAAAAAAGTAATAATTTATTTAGAAAAATTAACCATCGTCGTTACCATTATTACCTTTATCGTTGTTTCGCGTACAAAAAAAAATTTGAGAGAAAAAATATAACTGAAAGATTTAAAATTGTTGTCAATTAAAATTATAACGATGCGGGCGTTGTTAAACTTACAAGAAATAATTTATTATGTAAAAAAAATATGCATTACGATTATACATAAATTATTGTTAATTAATTAAGCTACATGTTTATATAATATTATCGACCCGCCCGTTCTCATAGGTTAAGACTATAAAGTTAAATTAATGTTAAATAATGGCTACAAAAAATAATATTCAGGAGTTTTCAAGTTCAATCCTTTGAACATTTTTTAAAACACAAAAAAAAAATCCATAGGGAAGGGCATGCAACTTGACACACTCTTTAAAAAATGATGAAAAAAAAGGAACAAAAGTTTTTTGACACTTGACCTTCTCTTTTCCCTTCTTTCTCTTTATGAAATTCTTTATCATAAAATTCGCAAGTGGTAAAAATTTTCATTTTAGTCGTAGACTGTAGTAAAGTGTAGTACCTGACTTTTAATTATAATTTTTTAAAAACCAATTTAAAATTTAAAATTAAATTCAAAGTCATGCCCCTCCCTATAGAGTATAAGGAGTTAATTAAATGATTATAAATAAAAGAGATAAAAAAGAATGACAAAATTGCTTTTGTCCTTATGGTCATCATAAAATTTTAATTATTGAGATGATTAAGATTGTATTCATCATAAAATGAAATTCATGAAAAAATGGATTTTACAAAACAAAATATATATAAATATATTTAAAAAAATAACCACACGCTCAATAAATTAACACAATCATTCATAGCGGGAATATTTCATAAAGATATATAATATTGTAATACATAATAAAACCGCAATTTAAAAAAATACCCATATGTGTGAAAAAAATAATTAATTAAATTAATTGTACAGATATAAGCTGGAGCTAAGCAATCAAAAAAATATATATTATTCGTTTTTCATAAAACGAGAGAGGAGAGAGAATTAAAAATTAAATACAGATTAAAATATTTAAATATTTGTTAAAGTGTGTACAGGTTGAGTCTGTCTATTTAAAAGAGTTTTAAAAAAAATTAAAATTAAATTGTTGTTTAGAAACAATTCCATCATTTCTTTCCATTTTAATTATTTTATGGAAAAGTCTTCAATGTGCAAGTCAAAGTAAATGTTTTTAGAAAAAAAGCTGGAATTTTAAAAGAACTCAAAATTATTTTTAATTGTCGAAAAAAAACAATTTACAATTATGACAGGCGAGAAAAGAAATGTGATATTGCATTTTAAAAAATTATTCAATTTTAATTTTAAACTACAGCTTTAGAAGACTGGAATTGAAGGGACAGGAAAAAAAATTATTTTTAATTGAATTAAATTAAAAATGGCCATCAAAAAAATATTTTTCTTTTCTTTAAAAAAAAGAAAGAATTATTTTAATTAAATTAATAATATTTAATAATAGAAAGATTATTTGTGCTTGTAAAAAAAGAAAAACTCGATAATTGTGATGATTGTTAGATTTAATCTTTGTTTTAGACATAAAATAAAATATTAAATTAATTAACTAAATGAATGAGATGGATTCCTTGTGATTGCTCTATACCTGAAAAAATAGACAACTATTTAAAAAAAGAAATGGGAAAGAATATTAATTATAATGTACAGAAAAAGAGAACAAAAAGAATTATATTATACATGAAAATGAAAAATATTGTTGTTACTACGAATGAAAAATACAATGGAAAAAAAATAAACGTACACATGTGGATCAAACTCTTTTGTGTTTAATTTGCCATTTTAATTACTTACCACCCCCACCTTCTTCACCCTTAAATTAATTAATAGACGAGTATGAAAATGAATGTTTTTGGTCATAATTTCAAACATAATTTTCTCTTTTTATTATCCTCACGAGAGCATATTAGGCAAAATATAAGAATTCACAAATTAATTTTTTTTGGCAAAAAAAATGAAAACTGAAATATTATTTTTGCATATGTAATTTTATGAGCATTTCAATTTCATATATTTTAATTTAATTATTTCTAAAATATTAATTTGGAAGCACTTAAAATAAATATTTCACATTATCATTATCTATGGAATGGCACAAGTATACACATCAATCAAATTTCTTGTACATGTCTTCTTTTTTTTCATTAAATAATTTAAAATTAAATATAAATTGCTAATCGCAATTAAATACTCTAAAAAATAAGAGAAAAAAATTATACCAAAAGTTAACAAATTAAAAATTATCAAAACTCTTTCAAAATAAATACCACATATAATTTAATTGTAATTAATATTCACTATCATAACAAAGAAAAATATACATATGCAAAAAAAATTATGAGTCTTGAGTTTATTAAAATTTGGCAAAATTCTAAAAATTGTAGTTAAATAATTAAGTGACATTTATTTTTATAAAATTAAAAAGGCAAAAAATGAGGAATTTACTTGTACATTTTCTTTAAAACCAAATTGCAAAAAAAACAACAATAATTAAACTTAAATATTAATTTAATTACATGACATTGACATTGTGAGAGTCATGTAAGAATTTTGTACTATTTACATTGAATTGTCAAAAAAAATTAATTTTAAATGAGAAAACAAGGAAACAACTAAATAAAATAGTGCATTAAATTATTTAATTACACAATAAATTTATAAATCTCGAGTCTGTACTTTCACCATTTAAGCTCGTAAAAAGAATTAATTGTGAGTGAGATTGATTGAGGGAAATATTTCAAAAAAAAGAATTGGTGGGAAATTGGGAGATATTTTATAACCTGAGAGATTATTTGAGCTTCTTTTTTTAAAAAAAACTGGTAGGTCACTCACGGGTCACGAAGGATGTACGAGGACGTCCAAAATAAGCTGAAAAATAAGTATAAAGTGAAAGTCTATTTTTTGTGTTTTGGTGGAGTCTACCGCTAAGGATTGGATGACTTTCACCAAGAGTGAAAATCAAATTGACGGTTATTGGCAGTGCATGTTGTCAAGCTGTGAGAAAGCTGATGATTAAAATTTATTACTTATTTACATAAACGAGAACATGTTTCAACATGAAAAAAGAGACGAGCAATCAGTACATATTCCTCTATTTCCTCCTCCCATAAAAGAGAGAGAGAGAACGAGAAAAAAAGACAACAAGATAGTGAAAGTAAACTCCCTGACTTTCTCCAAAACTTAACCATTTCATAAAATTAACACGTATTAACCCATATACAATTAACAAGTGACAAAATAACAAATAAAAAAAACGTAGACAATGAACAATCTTAAGTAGAAAGCAGACTAGCATTGGAATTGGATAATAAGCCAAAAAAACAATTAAAATTATAAAGTAAAATACTCGTACAAATACAATTAAAATTAATTCGATGGTAATTTTACGTACAATAAATAAATTCACAAACTAATATAAATTAACATAATAATAATTTAAATATACAAAATAAGCCCTAATTGTATAAATAAAAATTAATAATTTAGGAGAACCGGGAGAAGAATTGGGGGATGGTGCTTGGACTGGGGGAGAGGGTGCTTATCTGAGACCATTAAGGTGATTTGCGTGTTGATAGTCAATATGATCATGCTGGTGATGGTGCTGTAGTGGAGAGGGATGAGGATGGGAAGGAGGTAGATCAAGTGAGAAATAACTTGTACCTTGTCCATATTCAGACAGATGTGGACCATGTTTGGGTAACTGTCCCGCTAGTGTACATGACTTACAACAAAACTTGGCATAGTACCTACAAAACAAAAAGTGTTTTTTTTATTGTGCTTTCTCTTTCATTCTCTCAATAAATATTTTTGATTGTCTCCACCCAATTTCAATGAAGATGATAATATTTAAATGAAAATAAATACTACAAAAATTTACCTATTTGTACAGTAGCTGGCTTTGACGATTAATTTACAGTTGGCAAAGAAGGGATTGTCAGTACAGTTGGGGTGTAGATAGGCTCCTAGAGAGAAAGGAAGAGAAAATAAAGAGAAATGTTAGGAACAATAGTACAAAAATAAGGAGAGAGAGAGACAATAGCCTCACGTATTAAATTAATATCATGTCAATCTTCCTCTCATATTGTTCTTTGTCTCTGTCCATATGTTACCCCAACATATATTTCTACACATTTCTATGAATCCATGAATGTTCTATAGATCAAATAGACAGAGAGAGAGAAGGATGGGCCAGAAAAAATATATAAATTTGGGGGGTTAAATTTTCTCTATCTCAGCGTTTCTCTACTTTCCCCTTCATCCTCTCGCCATTCCTTTTTTCTTTCTCCTCCCGTGGGAAAAGTTCACGTACGACCTATTTAACTCTTGACGAGGACCAACCAAGAAAAAAAACCAACGACCGATGGAGGATGGAGGTAGACAGAGTGGTAGTGTAATGTAATGTAATATATTTAGGGTCAGATGTCTCGACTCGTTTTTTTTGAGCTAGGACCATCCCAATCCCATGGAATGGTTTTTGGCTGTGTGAATTGCTCCAAAAAGAAGAAGAGAAAGTAGACTAACCTTCGACCTGGATGGTAACAGAAGAGCTGGCTACTCCATAGTCATTCACAAGTTCTACCCGGTAAGTTCCTGAGTCAGATGTGGTAGCATTGGTGATGACCAGTGTGTGATCCTCTGTATAAGGGATAAGGATAGAAAAAAAAACATTGAGTGGAGAAAGTAGAAGAGAATGAAATAGGTCCGTCAATCAACTTGTTCTCAACGGCTATTAATCACGCAGATGGCTCAGACGGACACGTACACTTTACACAAAAACTATTGATTGATGAGCTTACCAAGAACTCTTGCGCGAGGGTCTGAGCCTGGGACAGAGTCCTCTTCATGATACCATAGAACTCTAGGTAAGGGATAGCCTTCCACTTCACATGGAATACTTACCTCACTTCCCGTCGTGAAAACTGTTTTCTCCAAATTTATTGTGGCTCTTAAAGGCACTGAAATATCATTAAGACATCAACCCATCTCACTAATCTCACCAAAATTTCATTAGAACACACAAAAACACAAAAAAGGGGGATGGGACAACACACACAAATTTCAATTTTATCAGTTACCCCACAACCTAAATTATGTACCAACAAACCAAACAGCCAACAAAACTACAACTAATATTACCTTTAGCCTTAAAAAATTTCCAAGATAAAAAAAGCCAGACACAAAAAAACGAGAGACAAAAAAATGGGGATTAATTTTTTAGTCGGAAAAAAAGAAGACAAAAAAACATGGAGACTAATGATAAAAAATGAGTTAATATATTTTGTAGTATAAGGCCAACCCAAGTAGCTAGGAACAATAATTTCATTTTCATCGGGAAGACGATGAGGAGGTTGTTGAGTTGAAGTTGTGGTGGTTGTAGGGAGGAGTGGAATGTGTGCGGGAGGGATTCTTGGTGGTGGTCGTGGGCGGCTTGGAACGTGGGATGGAGGTTGAGGTTTTGACACCAAAAACTTTAAATATTCTTGGTCATCCGGATGTGTTGTATGTACTGGTCCCACTGCTTGCAAAGTTACGGTCCAACTAGCCGCCTTTCCCAGACCGTTGTAAGCTTTTTTTTTAAATAATAATTTAGAAATTTAAAAAAAACTAAATTATTTGAGATCCTTTTTTTGGAAAATACCTTGACATGTATAAGGACCCAAATCTCTGAGACTGACGAGACGAATGAGAAGAGAAAAGTCTCGTAATTGTTCATAACGTTCAGAGGAGAAAGGAAGCATGCGATCTCCTCTCCACCAAGTGACAGATGGACGAGGCCAACCCACAGCAAAACAACGCATACTGGCTGGAGCTCCCAATGTAACTATCGAGTTGGGATTGTCATCCACCACTACAGCCTGTCTTGGAATTGCCTCTAATTTAGGAGAGACAACACGGAAAAAAGGGGGAAAGAGATGGTTAGTAACAAGAGAAAAGATTAGAGTGAAAGCAAAGAGCCAAAAACTCTCTCCAAAATAATTATTTTCAACTCCAAACTCTCCCAACTCAAGGGTAAACCATACTTGAACATGATTTTCATGCATTATTATTAATCTATTTTACTTTCTACTTTCTCCTACCTTTCCCTCTATATATATGTACACCCCATATAATTTAAATTTTGTACCATCACCCACTGGCCTAATTAGTTAGACTGGCAAGCCAAAAGTTGTTTTAGTTTTTGCATGTTAAAATTTTGCTTTTCCTTTTGCCACTTTCACTGTGTGCTGTGTTATTCACAATAAAATATTAAATTTCTACAATTTTAGTGTTTCTACTGTCCCTTGGGCTTTAAATCATTTCAATTAGTCAAAAATTAATTTTTTTAGTATCAAAAAGTGAAAGGAAGAGACAATTTTTGGTGGGGAAAATTTAATTATTTTTTTTAGAACCTGTTACATTCAGCCGAACGGATTGATGTGCGGGTCTAGCCACACCGTTGTCGGCTACACAAGTGAAAGTTCCTTCGTCAGCTCGCCAAACACCAATTATTTGTAATGATCCATCTCCAAGGATTCTGAATCTTCCTTGCTCTCCACTGATCTGTAATTAGTTTAATTGGATATGAGCAAAAAACAATTTTATTGAATATTGTTTTAATTTTGTAATTTAATTAAATGGCAAAAAATTAAGTTTTTTAACTCTAACTCTACCTTTTCATCTCCCTTACGCCACGTAATTGTGGGCTCTGGGTTACCTCTAGCAATGCATTCAAGTGTAGCCAAACTTCCTTCTTCAACTATGACAGACAATTCTCCACCAACAATGCGAGCACCTCTACCGCCTTTAATTATTAATTAATTAATTAAAATATTTTGATTTTAAAAAATGAACTTAATTATAAAAATGATGACATTTTTTACCTGGGTCACCAGGTGCAACAGGTTCTTGTTCATCAGTAATCTCATTGGTTTCATGATGAAGAGGGACAAGACAAGAGGAGCCGCATCCGTTGAAACAACACTAAATTACGGGGATTAAAAATAATAAATGGGATGAAACAAGACAAGAATGTTTTAATAAATTTAATTTAATATGAAGAGAGAGAGATGATAATGTTTTGGTATATAATAATAATTATGATATGTACCTTCATATCTGTAGAACAATCTGCGTCAGATTGACATTCCTGTTCACATATACCAACTCGGCTTGGAGCCAGATTTGGACATATTCCCGGTTTGTTCACTATACAATTTGAGAGAGAGAGAGAACATTAGTATCCAATATACGTACGTTAAGCATTTACACGGTCATATTAGCACCAAATTACCTCCCATCCTTGAAAACCAAAACATGAAGGAGGGTGCCAAAAACTGCCAACAAATCTCTCTCTCTCTCTCTCTCTCTCTCTAACAACTTTCACCAGCTGTGGAAATTGAGAAAGTTTTGAGACGAGAGAGAAAATAAAGCCTTACAACACTACTATCAACTACACACACACTCACATGACTCGTCTACAACTACACAGACAATTGCAAAGTGTTTCCTCCACTCTCGCCTTTATTACTACTTTGAGTACACCTAAAAACTACACTATACCCTTCACTACGTTCGACTCTATAGTGTACAGGGTGTCACATATCCATTTTCTTAGGTCCATCAAAATTTTCAATGCCCATTCTAGACAGTTTTTTAATTGAGTGTGTAATTCATGATTGAAATTCAAAGAAATTTCTTTCTTTTTTTGTGTATCGGATTTTACTTGAAAATTGTCAAAATAATAATGAAAAATTCTTCTGAAACCAATTAATTCTCATTTCGCAACTAAATAAATCTCAATTAATTTTAAATTGTCAAAAATCGACAATTAAATATCAAATAAATAATTAAAATAAAATCTACTAAAATTCTGATAAAAACATTTAACTCTTTCCTAGAAATGTTTTTTTGTATTTTATCAAATTATGGAAAACCCTGTACACAATAAAATTGTCTTTTTTTCTACATTGTGTGTCGTGTGCATATTTCTAATATAATAAATATTGTTACCCCTTTCTCAACTTTTATTTTTCCTAGAAAATTAATTATCTTGTTACACCCACAGTTCCTCACCCAATAACACACACACTGCACATTTTATTTAATCTTATTGCTCATCAGACTAACAATTGAGTTTCCAGAAAAAAGTGAATTTCTGCTAATATTTGAGTTGATTTTATGAAAAAAAGGTAAAAAAAAACTGGAATGACTGAACAATTGAAAGTTACGATCACAATAAAAAAAGAGAACAGTAAAGAGGCATGACATGAAAAGTTATGAGGTCGTCGTTTGACATGTTAAAACAGAATAAGCCAAGTCAATTTCTGAGAATGATGTTCTTGAATGTTTGAAACAAAGGGATATAAAATGGTGGGGATGATGGTCGTAAATGGTACAAAGTACTTTTTTTTATAAAAAAAAAAAGAAAAAAAGAGAAAATAGAGGCTCACCTCTTCGACAGACAGGTTGAAGTAGCGGACCATTGGCTCCATGTCCATGAGGAGCATTAGAAACATCCACTGCACACTGAGTTCCTTCGGGACAACGTTGATCTCGACAAGGATCCATGCATCGACATGTTGTACATCCAGCCCCTCCAGCCGCCACATACTTTTCTACTCCATAGGGACATTGGAGAATCTCACACTCGTAAGTCTCCCGGGTACAACCAACCTCTTCTCCCCTTCCAGGTCCCGCTGTTATCTCCCTGTCAACTGGAATCAAAACCATGGACAATCTCTTCAATTTATCATTCCCCTACTTAATTTCCCAAATTCCCACAACACACAATAAAAAAAATAACTACAGAACAATTTCTACATAAAAGACAAATTCCTGTAATAATTTTTTTTTTAAAAAAATCAAATTAGTCAACATTTTTTATAAATTTATAGTCTAGACATTTTAGACAGTCAATATACGTAACAAGAACAACATAGAAAGTAAATTAGAGAGAGAAAGTTTTTGAGAGAAAAAAATGTGATATATTATATCATAAAAAATCAAGTTGAACGATCCTTCAAAATTTAACTTGACTTTTGACTTTGTGGGGGGTCTAGGGAGAGAGACGAAACATGTTTTTGTGCTTGTGACAGACTTTATGATCAACCATACGTAATATATATATATATGTACATGACTATGTACGTACATGTGCCGTTGTGTGTGAGAAACATGAAACATAAAATTTGTTTTTGCGTGCAGAGGCTCACTGAATATAAAAAATAGTTGTGGAGAAAAAAATGAGTGATGAGAGTGCAGACTGCAGGCACAAAAAAAATTAAAAAAATTATTTGTGCAACTGCAAAAATATATACATGTCAATGTGCAAAAAATATTGTTGTAAAAATATTTTTTGTGTGGTGATTGTTGTGCAGTGCATTGAAATGGGGAGACAAGAACTCACAATCATGTTCAGAAGACTCATCCTCGTCATCATGACTGTGGTGATGGTCAGTGTTATGTTGGGGTTGACTGTCATGAGAATTTAATGGATGATGAGAATTAGCATGAGTGGGTGGGGATTGTTGATGATGCCGTTCTTCCCGCGTTAAAAATTGGTTACAAAAACTGAGACAAATGTCAAAACTTTTGAACCGATTTAAATTCCCTGCACACCCTCCATAAGCAAAGGGAATACATGACTTTTGACTTGCATCATAGAAGAATCTCTTGTACCCATCATTACACGGCCCAATGTCAACTGGTAGTCTGCAAATCTCTGTATATATTTTCCCCACAATTTTTTTTTTGTTATGTGTCATTCAATATATTTTGACTCTTTCAAATGACATCATCAAATGTGCTTTTTTTGTTTAAAAATGTGACTTTTTTGTAAATGAAAGTAGTGAATTGAAAAGATTAGAAAAGAAAAGTTTTTTGAGACAGATTTAATAATACCTGCGCCTGAGATAGTGTCATTCCTAGTTGGTAATATTTCACTTCTTGAGAGACAGACTGACTCACACTCTTCTTGAGCAGTGAATCGGTTACCATTTCCTTTTAAAAAATTTTTAAATAAAAAAAAATTAAAATACTACTAGCAAATAGTCCACTTTCACTTTCATCCAAAAATAAATTTTTGGAATGGTGGACACTATAAAGAAAGTTTTTTTTGGGTAGGAACCTTGACATCCACCATAAAGGAATTGTTGACAGGTTTGGTCATCTCTTGAAAAATACCATTTTGCAATGCGACTCCGACAAGGGCCAATGTCAGCAGGCATTCCACACACATCTAATCAAAAAATCCTCCCAAAGTTGAAAATCAAGAGATTGAAAGAGAAAAAGAGAGAAAAAAAGAGAAAGGAAATGGAGAAAGTATACCAAGAATCCCCCTCCTAGACAAACAATGATGAAGAAGAGAAAAGAGTAGGAACGAGCGGTTTGGTTTTATTACCGACATAGAAAAAGAGATGACTAGCTCTTATGTAGCATCTCCTAACCATGGGACAAGCCAAGAGAGAGAGAGAGAGAGAAACAGTGTGAGATAACATGGAGAGAAAGTTTGAGTCTGAAGAAAATCGAACTATCATGGATTTTCTCTCAACGGCCTCCTTGCCGCTCTCTCACTTGTCTTTCCCCCTTTCTACTTTCTCCTCCCCCCCCCCTCCAGTCTGGAGGAGTAGACTGGAGGCTAGATATTTTCTCTCTCTCTACTTTCTCTATTCTTCTTGGTATACATTACAAGGGAGTATGGGGCCATGTTTTATATAGAAAGTAGGGCCATACAAACGGGCTGGAGAAAGAAGAAAGGGAACCTCATATACCTCACCACTTTGTCTTCCACTAATCATTTTGACTAGGTACAGATAGAATAGCAAAAAAAAAATTTATATAGATTTCTTTTTTTTCTACAAAAAGCTTACCTTGCCCTTTGAATTGACCACACTGCCTCTCACATTGTTCCTCAGTATCAAATCGATTCGCGTTCCCATCTACACAATTCAATATCCCCCGTCCACTCTTTTTTATTCAGCCTTTTAACATTCCATATTTTATTATTTTTTTGTGTTAGTAACCATTATCAAAATAGTACAAGGGAGAAAAGAGACATGTCCGTGATACCCAACCATTTTTTGTCTGTTATTTAGACTCTGTTCATTATTTATTATTTTTAATAAAATGAAAGGATTTAGAATTAAAAGAGAGAAAGCTCTCTTTTTATTTTAAAATTAATTTTTTCAAATTAATTTAAACGTCAACACAGTTTGAGTTTAATGACATAAATAAATTGTTTGAATTTTTTGTTATATTAAATATAAGTCAAAATTCATGGGTCATGGATGGGTATCACAGATTTTAACTTTCTCTTTTGTCTCCTTGGAAAGTTTTTTTTAAAAAATACCGTATTAATTTAATTAAAGCCCCTAAGTTTAGTATATGTAAATTTTATAAAATTTGTGGTTTAAATAAAATAAAGAAATAAATACAAAATTTATAGGGTCAAAATTGAATGAATACGGTAAAAAAAAATTGTTTTTTAAGAAGAAAATAGGCAAAGACAATAAAAAAATAGACTGACTGCATCCGCCGTAGGTAAATCCTTCACATTTCCTCGTGGAAGGATTAAAGTACCAGGAGGGTATTGAGGCACGACATGGTCCCGTCTCGATGGGAAGTTGGCATATATCTGGAATATAATTTTCATCCGATGAGTCAATCAATTGTTAAAACATTGGCTACATTTTTTTATATATTAGTTTTTTATTTGAAATGACTATAATAAAATGTAGTCAATTTCATCGTCACTCTTTTGATAAGGAAAAATCTCATAATGTCCATATTTGATAGTCCCCAATTCTTTGAGCCTACAAATCTATAGCCTTGATTTTATATCTAGAGAAAGAGAGAGAGGTTGAAAGCAAATATAATAAAAAAAGGTAACATGTAATATGAACTGGTAGACGACCACAGTTTGAACGAGGTTGTAAAATCAATTCTCTCTCTCTCTCTCTCTCTTGGTGAGGTATCTCTCCACAATTTTATATGGTGGAGAGATCCCTTCCTTAATAATCTTTTTTGAAAAAGAGAGAGAGAGTTGATAAAACCATACCTGAAAATTGGGACAACTCTAATACATTTGCTATTTAGATGAAAGACTAGGGGGAGGGAGGAGAAAAAGTGGAGGAATTGAAGGAGCGTAACATCATAAAATAGTCTGATATGAGATCCCAAACCCAATCTCAAAGCCTATTCTTTTTTTTTACCCTACTAAAAATATATGAACAGTCTCTATCTCTGTCTGACATTGTTGTTTGTACCGTGTTCACGATCAGGTTGAACATAAGATGGAGCAATTGTTGTTTCAGGTACTTGAGCAGGTCGTTCTTCAGGATGGTATGGAGATTCTGGATGTTCATACTCTCGATGATGATGGTCTCCATGGTCTGGATAACTTCCTGGTAGATCCTTTTTACAGCGTTGCTCGCACATGACTTGAGAGTCGAATCTGTTGGTGTTGCCCTCACAACCTGGAACAAAAATTGATACATTTTATCCAAATTAAATGCATAATTAAATATAATTAAAAAAAATTATAATCCTCAATCATCCTTACCTCCATACTCAAATGGAATACATGAGTCGGATTCTGCATCGTAATAATATTGTAAAAAGGCTCCTGTACAAGGTCCCACCACTTGAGGTAATTGGCAAATATCTGAAATTTAATTTTTGTCAAAAAATTCATGTTGAATTTCAACCCTTTCTTTTTTCACAAAAAATAATAATATGAATAGAAGGACAAATGAGGTTAATTGTTAGAAAAAGAAAAAAAAAAGAATGGAAAATGGAGGAATGATGATAAATTTCTGGTTGAATAACCAAATATAATAATATTATTTTTAATACAAATTAACTTTACAAGATTACCATAAATGGATGACATTTTAGAATCATGTTGGGGAATTAAGGAGAGAAACTTATTTTTGTCAATATAAAGGCAACTTTTATGGGAGATGGGAGAAGATGGAAGAATTGTGGAAGATATAAAAAAATAAATGTATTTTCTCTACATATAACACACACGCACATATAAGTACAACAAAAGGCTTATAGTCTTCATTTCAACTGATACTGATAAAAAAAAATATTTAGGTTGACTGTCGACTAATGCGATTGCTGTTGCTTATAAAATATATACCAATAAATATGTATGTACATATACATCATGTACATATTAAAGCATCTTCATTACCGTTAGTTCCACTAGAATGAAATAATACGAGAAAAAAAAAGATGAAGGAAAAAGGAGACTCTCCTAATCTAATCAATGCATTGTGAAAATGTTTCACCAAGAAAAAAAAAATTGTCGTAATTCCCATGAAATATGGAAAAAAAAGAAATGGAGAAAGCCCTGTACACAGAGAGAGAAAGCTAATAGGAAAAAAGACAAGGGTTTATTAAATGTGAAGAAAAAGGATCATCATCCCAAGAAGGATAGGAAGGAGAGGAGAAAGAAATAAAAGGTATTTATATGAATAAAAGATGACCTTGACTGAGAGAACATTTATCCTCGCATTCCTCTTTCGCATCAAATCGGTTGAGGTTACTCCGACTGGCTTTGAAGCAACCATGAAAGTTTCGACAAACACCATCACGGCTATCATAGAACCATTTCAGTTGAACCTACACACACACACACACACAACAGCAAATTCCCTCATGAGAGTCAACTTTAAGTTTTTGAACCAAAATTTAATTACTTTATAATTAACTATTAAGATTAGACTACGGTCAACTATTATAATTTTAATTATATAAAGTAGGTAGTTGGCTACATTTATGTACCCATGTAGGTATCCTTGGTATAATAAAATTGAGTGCATAATAAATTGTTTTATTTTATTTCTCACCTGGTTCTCCTCACAAGTCCCTTGTTCCGGTGCCATAAAACAGTGACCTGACCAAAATCAAATGAAAAAAGTTGTAACTTTCTCCCATCCATATAACACACACATATACATATGAGACTAGACTCATATAACATGTGTGTACATGTACATATATGAGAGTGGGTGTATATGTTTGTGTTTGCTTCTTTCAACTTTTCTTGGTCCTGTTCCCCCGCTACACAAAATGGCCTTGTGTCTAATAGCTCAAGTTTTGGAAAGCAGGTAAAGGCTGGATGGTCACTTGAGAGTTGGCAGGGAGGGGAAAAAAAGAGGGATAGAGGGGGGGGCTCGAAATTTCAACTTACTTTAATACCAACACTTGCCGACAGCTTTAAGACTTTCAATAAAATATCTATCGTTCCTTTTACAACCCTTTTAAACAGTTCCAAAAAAAAGACTTTTTTTTCTCATACCAGTCCCACAAAAATAGGAGACATTGTACATACATGGAGGTTATAGGTATGAGGAGAGAGAGAAATTGTTAAATTGTGCCCGTACACATTGTAGCTTGTTAAATGGGGAAAAAGTGGATGGCATGCATATTACTGTAACGTAAAGTCGTATCTCTACAGTTTTCATGTCGTGACTGCCCTGCTACTCTTTAACCTCGTTGCATCCGTAGCCCTAAACGTTAATTTCAAATGCCACACACACGTTGTGTGTGGCACAAACATAGATAAAATGGCATCTAATCTCCACACACATCTCTCACCCCACATAAATTAAATGTAACGTGGCTCTCTCGGGTCCTCACAGGAAGAGACGAGAAAAAGAGGGGGAGGGGGAGGATCTGGAATTGTACAGGGAAAAAAAAGAGAGAAAGAGAAAGACCTTGAGGAGGCTTTTCACTCTGAGTGTCAATTAAATACTCTCTCGAGTCTTCACTTGAGCTTAATTTCCGCAAATGAAACTTTTTTTTTAATGGTGACCAAAAGAGAGAGAGGAAAACGGAGGGGAGGAGGAGGGGGGCGGTCCATTTTGTATATCAGTAAATGATCCCCACCAACATGGTACAATTTACACTTGAACAAAAAAATAAATATAACAAGGACTTCCACATCCACCATTTTCGCCTTTTGCTCTTTCTCTCTCTCTCTCTCTCTCTAATGGAGGGGAATAAGGAAAGGGACCATCTGGTGCTTTGTGACTTCACAGCCCCCGGTTTTTGAGTTGTAGAATAGTAACGAGAGAGAGAAAGCAGGGTGAAATACACACCACACACTTTTCTCCAGAGTCCTTAATACATGGCAACATATTTTACATTGAATATTCCAGTGATACCAGATATCCCAAAACTCCAGCTCCCCCCAAAAAAACTCTCTCCTCCTTTCTCCTCCTCTCTGTGTGTAGTAGTAGCACAAATGATATGGAAGATACATACAAAATGCCTTTCACTTCCCACGCGTTCATGTACAAAGTCTTTTGTGTCTTTCTTTTTAGAGT
Organism: Arrhopalites spinosus; assembly: GCA_034700945.1. NCBI lineage: Eukaryota > Metazoa > Arthropoda > Collembola > Symphypleona > Arrhopalitidae > Arrhopalites > Arrhopalites spinosus. Next base: position 62,587 of record JAQIVZ010000176.1, on the reverse strand, counting down.
GGTTGGGTTTTTTGGGCTTGGCCATGGCCATGGCCCTGGCCAGAGGAAATTATAATAGAGAGTCAATGTGTGTGTGTGTGAAAAAAAGATGCTTACGCTCATTGAACACGGGCTGCGGTTGTGGGAAGGAGGCACGCTCACATTTGTTTCGACACTCATCAATTGAAAGAAAGTTATTGGGGTTGCCACCTTTTAAAAAAACCAAGAGTAAATAAATTCATTATTTATAGAGAAAATTGAGGGGACACATTTTTTTTCTCCAATATTTAGAAAGCTGTTTTCTCTTTCTCTCTATATATTTACATTAGGTATATTTTGTACTAAGAAAAAAAAAGTTTGAGAATATTTTTTCCAACTTTTAAAATTACTTCATGTCATTTACAACCATCACTCTACTGTACTCTACTTATCTACATTAAATATTTATGTACAAATTGAGAGTAAAAAGTTTTTTTTTAAAAAAAAGAGAAAAACACTTTACCACATCCCGAGTAAACAAACGCCTTGCAATTCCCTGTGTAGGCGTCAAAGTGAAATCGTTCAGTGTAGCTTGTACAGTCTCCGAGACTTTGAGGTAGAATACAAATATTTTCAGCTAACAAAATAAACAGTAAAAAAAAAGAAATTAAATTGTTTCAAATGTCAAATATTTTTGTCTCTAACTAAAAATTATTTTCCTTTTTTTACATGTAAAAACACAAAAAGAGAAAGTTTAATTTTTATGCTCCGTACCAAGTAAAGCTTTTGGACAAGTTCTCTCACAATCATCCAAACTAGGGAATCGGTTGGCGTTGCCTGTAATAAATTTTAATAAATTTATGATTACAATTTTCTCAAACTTTTTACTTTCTCCCCTGGTTAAATTATTATTTAGTTAACTTGCCTTGACATCCGGCATAGTAGAATGGTAGACATCTGTAAAATTACATGGAGAAAAAAAAATAATAAAAAGTTTCAACTTTTTCATAATATTTATTCTTCCATTATTTTGAAAAATTCAAAAAAAACTAATTCAAACCTTTGTTCCTGTACATCGTAGTACCTATAAAAAATAGAGAAAAAAAGGAGATTTGGTTACACAAATATTTTGGGAATGTGATAGCACTAGAATAGGTGTGGGTGGGTGTGTAAGAGGAAGAAATTGAAAGGTTTAGAAATTTTTTATGACAATTTTTTTGGGGGTTACCATCGTGCAAGTTTCTCTCCACATTTTCCATGGGCTTTGGGCAGGAAGCAAACTTCTAGGGATTTCAATAAAAAAAGAGAATAAATTTTAGTATTTGACAACGTTAGCGTTATTATCTATCTCTCATTTTTTCCCCTCCCCCCCCCCTCATTCTCAGTCCCCATTCAACTTTTCAACAAACATGGCCTAGCCATAGATAATCGTCTCTCTCTATTTTATCTGTACGTCACCCCTCAAAAAAATAGGAGAAGAGAGAGGGTAGACGTACTTTCACCAAAACTTTTGATTTTAACTTTCTCCTAAAGTTCCCCACTACAAATACTGGACTAGCCAAAATATTATTTGTACCACCTTCTGCAAAAAAGGAAAATGTTAATATTATCCATATAAAAAAATACAACAAGATAAATATAAAAGAGAAAGAGCGTATTTTGGAAAGAGAAAGTTGTTAAATTACAATACAAAAACTGTACTTATTATGTATATTGAAACGTTAGCACACAAGAGAGAGAGAGAGAGAGAGAGAGAGAAAGTACTCTTGTATCAAACTCAAACCATTATCCAGGAGAAAGTAAAGACAAAAAGCAATCCACGCACGTAACATATAAAACACACACATATATACTCATCCATGTATGGGGTCGTTTTGTATTTTTTTTATATTTTAAAAAGAAAGGGAGAAAGAATAAGCCAATGTTTTTTATCTCAGATTTTATATATTTTTTGTGCAAAAAAAAATAATGCCTTTAGGCTTCACAATCTACAATGTTATGTACATGACATGAGGAATATAAGTAGAGAGTAGAAGACTTTCCAATTCAATGGTAAATGAATAGAAAATAAAAATCTGAGCTTTCTCTTCCTCTCTCTCTCTCTCTCTCTCTCTCTCTCTCTCTCTCTCTGTAGAGAATGAGAAGGCGTGTGTCTTGTAAAGAGAGAGAAAGGGCTTTTATGTTATCATAGATTCGTATTGTGCATGTGAAGGTTAGAAAAAAAAAGAAAAATCTTTTTGGTTTTTTTTCTATTTTCTACTTTGTACACTTCTTATATATATATATAAACAAGGATATCTGTGGGGAGTGTGTGTGTGGTATAAGAATTTAATAGGAGGAGAGTGTAGCTTACATTTAATTGCCGGATTGATTTTGTGATACAGATAAGAGGAAGAGAGAGAGAGAGAAAGTCTGTAGATTTTCAAGGAGAGAAAATGGAATGGTTTTCACGGTGAGCTGAATGAAGAGCAAACGCAAAGCACATCTCTCTCGTCATGCAAACCTTCCACGCAATCAATATAAGAGAAGCTAAGCCACCAGAAAGAGAAAGAGAGAAAATGCAAAAGTGGAATGTGTACAATTTTATATGGTCCAAGGATAGTCAAAGATCATATAAAATATGTACACACTTGGCCAAGGATAAGGATCCACTTGTACTTATTGAAGATGAAGGTAATAAATCAAAATCAATGTAAAATTTTTCATCATCATTTCTACATCATCATTCAGCACTTTAGCTCACAAAAAAAAAGAGAAACCTCAAAGATTAGACATTTCCTCCCCTCATTATTAAAAGAACCACAGAAAACAGACAACCTTTGAAAATAATAGAAGCAATTAATCCACAAAAAAACGGACACAAAAAAACTGCAAAGCTTTCTCTTTTTTCTGAGACACTAAAGGCTAAAGAGTACAGACACTTTGAATGGCTTATTTTTTTAGGGTGAAAGTAATATATGAACAATAGTTAGTACTTAAGATAGTACTTTCTTTTTTACAGATGCTCGTGTAGTGAGAAAAGCAAGCTGTTAATTTCTACACAAAAGGGGAAAACATGGAGGACAAGCACAGCTACACACAAAAAATTGGAGGAATGAACTCATATTTCTCCCACGTGTACTTGTGATTACCTTTGACGAATATTTTGACACATTAGACACACAAAAGAAAAAACGCGGGAGACAAAGAGGAGAAATGGGGGACAATGGGTGATTGTCCTCCCTCTAACTCTGGGAGACATTGGACATTTGACAAAGTAAAAAAAAAATGTCCCATGAGAACATTTTTTTTAGTGGCTTACGATTGGTCATGTCTTTACGAGTGACCAAGACTTGAGGATCCATTTCAGAACATACAGTGAGACATTCAAGGCGGCTGACAAACATATTCCGGCTCCCCACCCCACACCCTCCCCATATGAATTTTAGACAGGTTTTTGCAGACTCATCAAAGTACCATCTAAACAAGCACACGTAAAAAAAAGCTGAGTGGTAATTTTTCAAGGATATTAACTTTCTCTTTTCACTACTTTCTCTCCGTAAAAAAAATAAAGTTAATGAGATTTTCACCACCAGTCATAATTTTTACAAATAAAATAAACTACATTTCATCATCCTTTTTTTTTAAAAAAAAAACCACATAAAATTCACTATAAATTCTACCACTTTGAAAATAATCGAATTAATTTTAAAAATTGAATTAGAAAATAAAACCTTTTGACATAAAAAAGCACTTTTAAAATTTAAAAAATAAAATAAACCTGATCAAGTCTCCTCGACACGTTCCAGTTTCTCTTGGATAAGAGCACTGTTCCAATTTGGCTGGATATGGAGAGGAACCACCCAACAAGGACAGGCACAATGACAGACAAAAAAAGACATGGACATGGACATGAACAAACACAAAATAACAATGGCTTAATGAGACAAAAAAAAGACTAATAAGCAATAACGAGGACAAGAGTAGCCGCTAAACACAAATACCCCATTTTTGATATATAAAGAGACAAAAATATATTTATTATTGTGCAACATATACAAATGCAACATTAAGCCTTCACGCTTGAGAGAAAGCCACGAAACACATTTCCATGTCATGAATAATTTTCAACCCAGTAAAATAAACACTGTTGAAAAATCAATGGAAAATTCTATGATGCTTCCATGAAAACTCTATTTGAATTGAGTCAAAAGGGAAGAGGAGGGAGGAATGAGGGAGAAACAAGGAAATTTAGTTATATTGCCATCAATTCACTCCTGACTAGTCAATTAAGAACATGGAAGCATTTTAGTGCTTCCTTTTGAGTCTTTTCTCTTTCTATTAGTCGAAGAGTCATCATTTGCTCCGGGTGAGGACTACACGACTCGTGTTTTTCCACCTAATCACTGAACAATGTAATATATTATGCAACCGTCAAGTCAATTGACTGACACTGATGCGCTAGTTCGGAGACACTTGTCCTACTCTACCCACCTCCTCTATCAAACTCCCCCTCCTCTCTCTTTATATTACATCCATTTACAATCTCTCTATTAAGTCAAGGTCGACACCACACTCGGAGGGGGAGATGGCTCAATTTTCTCTCGTGTAATCATCCTCTCTTTTATATCAACTTCAACTTCCAGGCTCCTGGGAGAAAGCAGATAGAACCTGCGGTTGTGATAATAAACTTTCACTCTTCCCTTTTCCCTGTACAAAATAATGGCCCCCTTTTTCTCTATTTATATATATATATATATATCTGTACAGATACACATTATCAACATGACTTTCACTCTTTCGCTTTCTCTCTCTACAAGTTGGATGTTGATCATTTGGAATTATTTTGTCAAGGTAAAATTTCAGTTTGTGGAATATTAAATAAATTTATCTTACCTCGAACTCGACCTTCTTCCTTACATCTTTGATGACATTCCTTCTCCGTCAAAAAATTATTTGCGTTTCCTATAATTTAAATATTAAATAAAATATTGATAATTATGACCAAAACTATTTTTTTAAAAAATAATTTAACTCACCTTTACAACCGCCATAAGTAAATGGAGTACAGGACTCAGATTCTTTGTCAAATGAAAATCTTGTATAATTTCCACGACACGGCCCTTCAGTCTTTGGCTGATCACAAGCATCTACAATGAAAATAAAAAGAAAAAAAATGATTTCAATTCCAATAAACTTTTTTTGAGACTGAGACACTCAAGCGTATCATTTGATGACCCCATGACCCAAATAAATGTCTCATGTAATAGAAATGAACGATTTATTCACATGTTGAAGGCTAAAAAAGAGAAAGAAAAAAATTCTTTTTTTCCTTTTCCTTGTCATAGGTGAAATGAGATGGGAAGAGAAATGAAGATGAAGATGAAGATGAGGTGAGTGTCAGTTGAGTGTGGTCATTGTAAAGAATTTCATGTCATTTCGACTTTCAACTCATACCCCCTTGAGTATGAGTATTTTTTTTTAGTGTAAATAGAAAAAGAGAAGAGAAAGTTTCTTTATATTTTCTTTCTCTGTCTAGCGACAATAAATCTTTTGCCTTCTTATGAGTTTTCATTGAAAAAAAGGCATAAAGATCAGAGGACAAGACATTCCAAAATTACACATAAGACGTCAAAGTCAATCCTTGTCTTTCAACTTTCTCTCGTTCATGCTAGAAGAGAGAGACTGCTCTCTCTCTCTCTCTTTGAGTTGTGCCGGCACAAACAAGAAAGGCGGAAAAGGTATAGAGATGGAAAAAAGGGAGAAAGTTGTAGGGGGATATAAAAGAAAAAGAGAAAATTCCTTTACTCCATTTTCTTGAACAACTTTCCTCCACAGATTCAGTCAAACTTGTTCAAATAAAGACGGGAAAAAAAGTTGCTTTCTCTCTTCTTTCCATCCATCCCATTCCATAGAACAAAAAAAGAGAAGGATAGTATCATTTCCTGTCTCCTTTTTTTATACATACAAAACTCTGACAGAGAAATACAGTCAACTATTTCATGAGAATCGATCTCCCATCAAGTCCACGGTAAAAAGAAAACCCGTACTTTCACTTACGTTTTTTCTAGAATGTGGACCTTCTTTTCATTTTCACAAGAAGAGAAAAAAGAGAAAGTAGAAAAAATGATGTAAAAAAACTATAAGGTAGAAAAACTCTAAAGAATTTTTGTCTTTTTTTCTTTTTTATATGTCAATAGTGCGTAGCCTGTTTTTTCTTAATTAATTAAAGTCAAATAATGTGAAAAATTTAATTTGAAAAAGGGTCAAAAATTATTTTTAGTAAATACAAGCATTAAATAAAATAAATTGGACATACCAACACGATCAGGGAGGAGACAAGTATTTTCACAATTCTCCCGAGTTTGAAATCGATTATTATTTCCAAGACAGCCCGAAAATATGAATTGTTCACATCGTTCTCTTGTTGCATCATAATACCTTTTAAATATTACACACAATTTAATGCCATTGCTGAATGCTGAATGTCCTATTGTTGACGGCCATTGTACAAAAAATAAAAAAAATTGAGATAATTGAAATACTCACCACGATGGATAATACCCTTCACACGGTCCAGCAACACGGGGTAGATAGCAAGCATCTGGGGAAAAAAATGAATACAAAATGTTTATAAATTTTTTCTCAAAATGATTTTTGATGGATCATTGAAAAATAGAAAAAAATTGGGTATTGTAAATAATATGAGGGGGATATGGGCCCAACCTCTCCCTTCAGGTTCCACACAAACAGCTTTACATTCATCTTGGGTGGAAAATCTATTGTTATTGCCATCACAGCCGCCATACCAAAAACGTGAACAGCCTCCATACTCCATGTCAAAAAACCATTTGACCGTAAAGTTTCTACAAGAACCACGCTCTTTATCCAGTCCACATACATCTGCAAAGTGATTATCAGGATTTTTTTAAACCATTTTTTTAGTCTTGAAAAAAAGAGATTTTCTCACAATTTTATCTAACATTACATTATACATTTGGTTCTCCAACATAATGGACTCAATTTGTTTTGAAAGAGAAAGTGAGAGAGTAAACCAAAGTGAGGTGAAAGCCGGTCCCTGTCACTGCTTAGACTTTTTCAATTAATTAGGAAAGTGAATCACATGTAAGAGATAGAGAGTTGAACCTCATCGTTTTTTTTCTCTCTCTCTTGGTCTTGACATTCATTAGAGGAGAGTAAAGAAGATGGTAAATAATATTGGAAAGCAAGTCTATCATTTATTGATTTTTCTCTCTCTCACTTTCTCAATGTCTCTCTATCTTTCAGCTCAAAATGGCCTTATGAACTGGATAAAAACGTGCTGAGTAGACAAAATCGACAGAAAAAAGAAGACTTTGAAAAAAAATAACTCACCTCCAGGCTTGATAGGCACATCTTCACACCCTTCGAAATCTTCTCCTCGTGCTTCACTAATACCTATAAAATTACATTGTGTGGGTTTGAATTTTAAATATTTTTCTCAAAAAAAAATATTTTTTTATATATATTCTATTTTATATAGAAAGTCAACATGTCTTTTGACTTTCTCTTTTATTTTTTGACTTTAGTAAAAAATAAAGAAAAAAATGTATTTATTTTTTTTCTCCTCTCTCTTCTTAGTTTGTTACTTTTTTTTCTTTTGAAAAAAGAAAATCCTTTGAATTCAACTTTTTTTTTTTGTTATTTATTATTAAATTTTCTTTTTTTTGTATAAAATACTTTTTGCCAATTTATTTTTTGTCTTGGCTTGTTCTTTTGATTCTAGAATAAATTCATCTTTTGAAAAATTCAAGTAAATTTATTTTTCTTAGACAAGAGAGAAAAAAGAGAAAGGTGAAATCAAGAAGGAGATTGTTACCATCCGGACAGCAACCATAAAAGCTGGATTCGCAACCACAATTCTCTTGATTTGGGCCAGCCGCAGGTGTTCTACATGATAAAGAAAATTTTTTTGTAGTTTTTTGGGCTTGTACGTCTCAAACATTTTTTATTTATCTTTCATCTCTAATTACCGACGATCTGGACAACATCCAAATTCACTGTATTGACAGCCACAACCTGAATATTTTGCACGTGTTTATTTTTTTGTTTTTTTTTTGCATTGTCGTTCATGAAAAAATAATATAAATTTGTATTGTCAAAAAAAGTGGGCATTTCTAAAAATATAAAAAGGTAAAATCAAAGAAAATCAGAGTGTCTTATTTACACAGCCAAAAAAATGGTTGTGTAAACTCAACTGGAAATATAAATTTAATGCTGAAGGGGGTGAAAGTGGGGGAAAGTCATAAATAAAATGTACCTTCCTTGTTGGGGCCTTTAGCCACGGTGATTCCATCTTCGCAACATTGAAATTTGAAACTTTGACAAGGACATCCATCGTAGTTAGCACCAGCAGCCGTCGTGTAGCCTAAGCAAAAAAAATATTATGGCAATGGCATCTCAATGCATTTTAATATTATAAATAAAAAAGAATAAAAAAAAATACTAACCATCTTCACAGCATCCATGCTCAGTGAAAGTACACCCACATCCTTCCATACCTGGCCCCCTTTATTAGAGAAAGGAGAGAGAAAGTTTTTGTAAAATTCATTCTTTTCCTGGAAAAGTTAAATTAAAATAGACAGACCTGGCAGCTGTTGAATTGTCAGGACAGCATCCATTGGGACTGAGGAGACATGAGCATCCTTTAAATTAATTATATAAAAATAAATTTTTTAAATGTACTTTGTCATTTATTTTATTTTTGGGATTGTCAATTATTTGGGGGGGGCGTATCTTTGTAGTTTAAAATAAAAAACCTTCAAAATTGGGTCCAGCAGCAGGAACGACATTATCCCAACAACAACCATAATTGCTACTGAGACAACATCCTTCTTTATTGGGTCCGTGTGCAGATGTTCGGCCTATTGAAATCGAATTAAAAAGAAAATTGTCATTGATGGCAAATTTCAAAGGCATTGGATTTATTTTAAAACATGTAAAAAAAATTTCAGAGTAAAAAAGTCTGAACATAAATAAATTTCGTAATGTTTCCTGTCGAGCCTCCCTCAAGAGCTTCCGGTGGCTTGGAGTGTATTTTAATTTAGACAGAAAAAGGGGGAGAAAGTACAGAGAGGGGAAAGTTTAGTGGTATTTTGTGTTAGTGTTAATTACCATCATCACAGCAGCCATAAGGTTCGGTAGAGCAAGGAGCAATGGGTTTGGGAGTTGTCGTTGTGGGTGGTGGTTTAGTGGAAGGTGTAGGAGGTTCAGTCTCTTTTGGACATCCTTCATAGTCATTACCCAAGGCTGTTGTAAGGATGGGGGGGGGGAAAAATAATAAAAACATTTTTTTGTACACAAAAAAACTCGTCTCTCCATGTTGTCAAGATGGAAATGACAAAGATTAATTAAAAAAAGTTTGAATTATTTACCTGCATTCTTTTTATCTTCACAACATCCAAATAATGTCTTGTCACATGCTGGCATGGGACAACCTTTACCTTTTGGCCCGGATACACTCACTCCATCCAAACAACATCCATGCTTTGTCTCCTTACAAGTCTTAAATCTTGGACAACCTACATTGATGAATTTTTTTTTTGGATATTTAATCTATTTTTTTAATTAACTATATACATATGTATTTTATTTTTAAAAAATAATTAAAATTTTTATTCCATTCAATTTATTCCTCCTACTGTTTTAGTCAAAAAAAACAAAAATTATAAAAATTCTATTTCATTTTCAATTGACTCACCAAATCCGAAAGGTCCCTTAGCAACGCTTTCATCATAGGGAGTAGGACAGCAGCCAAATGGTGTAATAGTACAATTAACTTTTGGTGTAGTTCTTGGTTTACATTTGTTAACTTTCATTTCTTCTGAAATAGCCGTGTCAATGCTCGTTCCTGATTCTGTTTGATTTTTTTTATATAAATGTCAAAATAAACCAGAAAAAAAAATATTAGAGACAAATCTATTAACAAGTTAAAATTTCACCGGTGGCCACCCACATGGTCACCAGCCCTACTACTACAAAAAATACTCTACAAAAATTATGAATGTGTGCATGTGCATGCTCATGCAAAGAATGTACATAAAAAGCATAACTGTAAAATACTTTTGGTGTATTACACACAAAAAAAATTGTATAAAAAATATGGAGGAAATAATAGAAAATAAAAAGATATGAAGATATAATAATAAATACATTTGTACAAGTGAGGAGACATGCAAGAGAAAATAGAAAGCCATACACTTGCCCCCTTTTTCCTTTTTTGTTTATGTAAAAGTAGAATGGGGAGAGAAACTTGAAAGACAATGTAAATAAAACATGCTTTCACTCATACACACACACACACAGCATCCCCAGTTTTGAGACATGAAGAGGGGACTAGTACAAGAGAGAGAGAGAGAGAAGAACAATACTCATGTCATACACTCTGTTCTCAATGTTAAAAAAAGAGGAGGAGGAGGAGGGGGGCTGTGTGAATGGATGAGTGTACACTTAGCACATGAAAATTCAAGCCTTACAAAACAGGAATTCCTCTCTAACAAACTACAAGACATGCTACTACTACTTACTACAAGGACGACTTTGAGCCAAAGTACCTACATCTCAAAGTAAAAGAGAGAGAGAGAGCTTTCTAAGATACATAACAATTCTCCCCTGAGTTACTTGAAGAAAGAGAGAGAGAGAGAGAAAAGGGAAAAAAAGAAAAGTACAGAGGGGGGTCGGGACTGGCTGGAATAGCTGCCAAATATCCATGTATATCTATTATATGAGGGCAGAGAAAGAGAGAGAGAGAGAGAGAGAGAGAGATAAAGTTGGAGAAAGTCTCTCTCTCTTGAGTTTGAGTGAGCCAGGAAAAAGTTGAGTGTGGTATGTACAATAGTATAAAGAAAACAGGAGAAAGTAGAAAGTTATAGAGAAGGAGGAGGAGACTGACTACAATCCATATTGCATAAATGTAATTTCGTCTCTTTAGTGCTTGCAAAGAATCTATCCACTATTAGGAAAAAAAACTCCCCACAACCTTATGTACTCTTACTCGTAAGAGTACATATATGTTACGTAACTACTTTACTACTGCAATTGGAGCTCTTTTTTTGTGTCTCCTCGACAAAAAAAATTGAAAGGCAAATATATGTAGTATGAATGGAAAGATTTCTTTTCAATAAAAATGCTAATTCCAAGTCATTATTAGATACTTTTATATTTGATCCTCGTAAAAAAAAGAAAAAAGGTCCTTCTGAAACAGAGAGAGAGAGAGAGAGAAAAAAAAATTGGTCGTAAAGTTTAAGCTGGAAGGATTGTCGTCAAAAAAAAGAAAAATATTATGAAAAATGTTCTACTTTAGACTTGTTGAAAAAATGTGAGGTGAGAAAATGGAAGCAGTTGGTGACTAGAATTATTGAACAAAGTGGAACATTTTGTATGCATAATTGATAAAAAAAGATGAAAATGGGAGCTATTACTAAAATGTAGGGACATGATGAATGCAAATTCATCGTTGACGAAAGCAGCAGTGATATTTTTTTCAGAGAGAGAGAGAGAGAGAGAGAGAGAGAATACCGAACACACCTGTAGTGGAGCTCATGAGTGAATCAAAGTCTGTTCCTGATCCATCACCAGAGACATCATCATCCTGCTCTGAAACACTTCTCATGCCACTGACTGTTGTGTCATCACTAAAACTTACTGTAGACTCATCCAATGAAAGAGAGGACATGCTCGAGTCAGGACTAAGACTTGACGACAAAGAGTCGACAGAAGAGTCAGTTGACATTTCAGTTACATTCAAGTTGTCAATTGTAGAACTCATCAAAATTTCACTAGTCATCATTTCTCCCTCCGTGCTTGTACTACTTTCATCACTCGCCTCGGTAGTGGAGGAAGAAGACATGGAAGACTCAGTTTGATCATCCCCTGACCCTGCCACAAGACGACTGGCGAGATCATCATCATAGTTGACATTAATTGTAGAATATTCTGATGTAACTGTCGTCGTACTCTCATCATCCCCACTCCCACTAGAAGTAACCGAATCACCTGACCCTGACCCACTACCGTCCGTTGTACTGTCATCAGCTGCCGTCGTAATAAGCTCACCAGACCCAAGCTCAGAAGGAGTAAAAGCGGAAGCAGAGGGTAAACTAGAACTCATAGAATCTACAGGGGAAATAGAGGAGGCCATGCTAGGAGAGTCTGAAGAGGACATGCTAGACTCCATCATTGAACTAGTTGACCCAGTCATTACATCCCCAAGTGAAGCTGTTCCCAAACTTGTTATTTCTGTACCATCCTCATCACTTGAGGTTGTTTTACCCGTCTCTCCATCCTCTGATGAACTTGTGTCCTCCATTCCCATCGTCACTGCTGAGACGTCACTAAACTGTCAAACCAAAAAATTATGCCAATTTATTTTAATTTTATTTAATTAAATTATCAGATAAATTAATTTTCAAGCTCTTGAATTTTAAATGGAATAAAATGATAAAATACCCCGGAACCAGAGCCAGCATCATCATCAGGGAGACTGGTAGTGGAAAGGTCGTCCATGTCCATGGGTTGAGTGGATTCAACACTTTCCACCTCACATTCGTCATCCTCCTCATCGACCTCATGTTCTGGCATCAATGTCATGATTTCATCTAAAGTTGAGTAAAAAAAAGAGAATTACAACAAATATTTTATAGCCCATTACACCTCCATCACGTCTATGCATCGTCTTAAAGACACAAGAGAAAGTAGAAAGAAGAAGAAGATGAAATAAAAAAGGGAAGAAGAGAACCCCAAAAAATGTAGATTGTAGATGTAATGTAAAAAAGGAGGGGGTACACGTACAAATAAGTTAAAGAAATAAAGTGAAAGTCAGAGGAAGAACAAGGGAAAGGCTTGATGCATTATGAATGAGGAAATGGAGCTAGAGTGGGTCATTAATGAATGGTGGAATTTTCATGTATTCATGAGCGGTATGGTTAGTCATATTAAAGGAAGCCAGGAATGGTTCTTTTTTTCATCGAGGTCTTCCCGTAACAATGAACAGGGAGAGGAGGGTAGGAGGAGGAGGAGAAAGTAAGATATGTGGTATGTAGAGTTTTGTGGAGGAAGAAATATCACAAGAGAGAAAGGAGAAGAGGGGAGAAAAGTTGGAAAGAGTCATGGAATGTAATGTAGCGTATGAAAAGTAAAATTGCACACCTGCTCCACAAGCATCATCGTTACAATTTTCCGAGGCAAACAGAATGTTCTCTTGGTCACACTTGTTCACGTCTAAAGTCTCATTCCCTGACATACAAATAACACTCCGCTCTTTCCTTCCACCTCCACATTCTTTTGAACACTAGAGAAAAAAATAAGGAAAAAATATTAATAAATAAATAAAAACCATGTCAAAACGATCAACGAGAATGGAGACCAAACAAATCACACAAGAGGTACAGCCATTTTTTTTATTTGACCTTCCACAATAATTTTTTTAAGTAAATGGAGTTATAATTAAATTTTAAGTGTTTTTCTTTGTTTTGTTTTGTAAAAAAATAATGATTTTTTTGACAACAATACCTTTGACCACGGTCCAACAACCCAAGTTCCCTTACAATCGTCAGCTGTACCCGTACAATTCCTTTCACCGTCGTACTTACTCTCCGGTTCACATTTTGTCTCATTTACTTTGACAATAGAACCATCCTCTTTGGTCTCTCCACAAAAGACGTGGCGAGTTTGAAATCCTGGACCGCATCTAGAGGTGCACTGGAGGGGACATAAGAATAATCTCTATTTTCATTACATTCCTCCACATCCCGGCCATTCTATACGTAAATTCTAATGTATTTTTATTCATCATTTTCATTTTCATTCAAAAAAGTTTATTTTTGGATTTGGTTTTATCCCAATCCCGATCCTCATTCTCATTCTCATTCTATGGGATCGAGATCGGGATCCCATTATCCATGAAATGGCATGGGTCTCTGTGGTGAAAGTTTAAGGGAGAGTGAGATTTGTAGAGATTTTCACCCCAAAAAAATTTACCTTACTCCATTGAGCAGCATACCAGGAGTACTCACAGGGCTTGATCTGTTCACACTCTTGCATTCCTTCCGGTTTTCTGTATTCATGACAGTACTCATCGTCAAAAACCTTTCCCTTGGCTGTCGAACAGTGAACGTCTCGAGTCTCTTTGGTCGACCCACAATTCTCTTCACACTACAAATACCCCCCCAAAAAATATAAAGAGACACGTAGTCAACCCAAAAAGGGGAAAATCTCATGAACTGAATTTGAACATTTTATAAAGAGAGAGAAATGAAGGGTAAAAAAAGAGAAAGTTTAGCCGTGTGACAGAAAAAAACCACGTTGTTTCTTCTAAGATGAAGAAACTTTCCCATATGACAGACAATACATAACAATAAAATTTTCTCTGTGAACTCCTCACAGAAAATTGAATTTCTTCAATTCTTCTCTCTCTAGTCAACTGTGTTGCCTTTGGATCCTTGCATAATTTGATTTATTACTCTCCCCATTTTGTTGAGATATAGAGAAAGCATATATTCTCATAATCTACAAAGTTAAGTCTGAGGGCAAGATTCTCCTCCTCTTTATCTTGTAAAATTCCTCACAAATCTTATCACTAACTTTTTCAATTATTATAACGAGATAAAATACCAATTTCATTGTAAACAAAATTGTTTCATTTCTTCTTCCTCACACGGTCATTTTCTCTCTCTCTCTCTCTCTCTTTTATATAAAAATACTGCATGAGAATGTTGAAAGCTGTTGTTTAACTTACCCCCGACCATGGGGATGTGACCCAATCAACACCGTCACATGGTTCGAGAAAACAGGGCTCGGAGTCAACGGGTTTTTTTCCTTTACACTTGTCATCATTATGTATAACCACCTTACCATTTGCATCATGAGTATGACATTTTACAACCCTTTTTTGATGTCCATCACCGCATAGATGATCACACTATAGTCAGAAAGTGAGAGAAAATTAATTTATGAAAATTCAAACATTTGGGAAATGATTGGATTGGGGAAAAGTCATTAATTGAAGCCTGAAGGACAGGAATTTTTTGATGAATTAGTCAAGTGTTTTTTTTTATATTGTACGGACCGGGAGCCATTCTCCAACGAACCAAGTTGGACATTCTCCTCCACGACTACAATTTTGGACTCGGTCTGGCATTGGTCCCAACTCCTCAACACATCTGGCATCATGAACAACCGCTGAGACTCCACTGACGGTCTGCTCACAAAATACCGTCCGAATTTGTGTTCCATTTTCTCCACATGGGGCGTCACAGTCCTCCCAATCTCTTGCGTACCAACTGCGTTTCACAATAGCATCGTCAAATATGTAATTGTCTCCAATTATTTATATTCACCGGATGGCCCCCATGGCCTTCCATGTAACAAGAACAAGTCTCTTTTTATATTTCCGCTCTTGTTACATTCCATTTTTGCCAATCCAACCACAAAAACTTTTTACATTTTTTTTCTCTCTCCATAAAGCATAAAACACTAATTATGTTTAACCACTATTACTTACAAATTACTTACATATTTTACATTTTACATGAATTATATAACAGTAGATAAATTAAATAAAAAATTTACCGAATAGGGCAGGGATCACTGTTACAAGTCTGATTGGCATTTGGTTTATTAGTGGGGTCACAAAGATGATGATCTGTGTGTTCCATTGTACTCCTACGAGCACAGGAAATTTGACGGTGTTGATTTCCTTTAAAGGGAAACAAGAGAAAAAAAATCAAGTGCATGAGTTATAAATTGTTTTACTATAATTTAAAAATAATATTTTAACATTTTTTTATTTTCATTTTCCATTTTGTCTCATGCACTGTCACGTTTCTGCATGCGATGCAGTAAAAATAAAAAATAAATAAATTCGCGATCCCTTCAACCACAAAAAAAACCATTGCAATGGAGGTGACTAAGGTACTTAAATCGTAACTAAAGAGAAGCAAAAAAAGAGGAGGGGGGCAGGATGTTATTGACTAAAAGTGCACAAAAATGCAAAGACGTCAGTTATAAAAAAAATTTAATTTACAACTTATTCAAGGCTCTAAACTCCAAGGCTCCAAGGTTTCAAGTTTACGCACATGCAGAATCAATTATTGATGCGTAGCCGTCTCTCTGCAGCCACCTCGTCAGCTATTTTCTCTTCCCCAAGCGAGAGAGAGAGAGAGACGTGTCTCATTGACTAGACTGGAGAGGGTCTTGATAAATGTAAAGAGTTATGGCATAAATTTAAAGTTAAATTCAACTCTACATAAACTAAAGCTGGCTACTAGTGTTGAACTTGGAGATGCATCTGTGCATACATTAAGGCGAGTCTCATAGTGATAATTGACGAGGAACTCGAGGAGCTTCTCCTGGCTCCTTGGCTTACATTGTACATTGTGCCATTCACACTCACTGGAGATACACTAACTAGTCACTAGTAAATAGTAACACAAAAATTTATATTTTGTATGGGAGGAAGCCAAGAGTACAAATATGATTCATAAAAGTTTGACTATTGCATTGCATAAATTAGTTGTACAATATTAAATACGCTCAGTTTGCTAAGTGTGTACAATATGGAAATTGCAGGGCAAAAATTTAAAAGGAAGAAAAATTGATTAATAAAACAAACCTCCACCACAGCTTGCACTACATTGACTAAATTCTCCGTATATCCACGTGTACTCTTCCGTCCTGTCCAAGACGATCCCTTGTGGAAGGCTGTACTCGTACTCCACTCCTGAATTTGCTTCCTGGTATAATATCTGTAGGGGGTTGGATTGAATCAAATAAAAAAAAGTATTTTAGAAAGGCCGCGGAATCTGTCAAACTTAAAATAATAATAAAAAATATTATTGATGTCATCATCAAATAATTACAAATACTCTCCTCTACTCTATACACTCTAGTAAATAGGTCAAGGGTTAGAATGACATGAAGAAACTTTTATTAATATTCTCATATCATTTTATAGATCTAAGAACGAGGAATGGAATTATCCCATATGTTTTTTTATCCCATTTTTGACCTAATATCTGTAGTCTCCCTATGTCTGTAGATTGTAGATCTATAAGATGAGCACCTGGTTTTTTTTCTAGAATGAAGATGGATTGAAGGTGAAATGAGAACTAATTAAAAATGTCTGGTAACTCATATATATGTACATACAAGTATATAGGGCATATGAGTAGAAGGGAAAGTCAAGAAAGAATTGGAGTCTTCTCTACTTTCATTAAATGTGGCACAATTGAGGAGAAAGAAAGTGAAAAAAGTTTGACTTTGTAGAGAAGAGAGAAAAGCCCAAAAATTAGTGCCGACTGGAGTTTTTTTTTTGGTGCTTAATGATCATGATTAGTTGGGGCATGAAATGACGAGGAATTGTAGCCAACATTTTATGTCTGTACATATGGACATAAAATGCTCTTTACCACAATATATAAGGCTTCGGTGATTGGTCCAAGAGCTCGAATACTTTCCGGTGCCACAAGATGAAATGAATGCGCTTTCCTATCGTAATGGAAAATTGTCCCCGCAAAAGTCATTTCAGAAGGGAAATCTAAGTTCAATCATAGAAAGTAATCATTAAATTAATTTTTTTAGAAATATTTTTAAATAAAACAATTATAATATATTTTCTTGGAAAATTACAAATTCCATTTTTGTTAAATAATACACTCAGTACTCACCTATACGCCAGTTTCCGTTAAGATAGTAATGACCCGTCACGTTTCGGATTGCTATAAATTGAGTTGAAAAATAAAGAGGAAAATTTTAATAGACATTTTATTACTAATGGCCAAATTTAAATTCTTTATTATAGTTTGATAAGGGATGAGTAGACGGAGAAAAAGAGATAAAATAAAGTTTAAGACTTGACTTTAGTTTTAATTTCCTTTGGCAATTGAAAATATCTTATACTAGTATTTAATTAAGCTTATAAATATATAAGAATAATTTTAAAGGGTATTATAAATATTGTTTTGATTCAAAATTTAAATGGGAATTTTCAGTATACCCAGATAATTATTAGAAGGACTTGTTTCCCGTACGACAATATTAGTAGCACCAGACGGAATGAGAAGAATGTCATTGTAGCCCACCTGGAGATGAAGATGACAAAATTTTAATTATTTATTTTACAACATCTCTGTCTCTGACATTGTGAAATGTCTGTTATTTGTTAGCCTCCTCATGAAAAAATATGTTTGGCAACTCCAACTCACCTGCATATTATTCTGATCAAAAATACCCGTGATGGTGCTAAAGAAGAAGATGATGATGGATTGATAATATTTCTATTGTTTTTTTCTTTATTTTCAAAGTTAATAATAATCTTTATTATGAAACTTACTTGCAATAGGAGCCATCTCCTCCACATGAACGACATTTATCTTCTTGAGCTGTCGAGCCCAACATCATGTCACATCCTACTGGCTATAGAGAGAGAGAGAGAAAACAAATTCATCCTTTTAGTAATTAACTTTACTCTCAACACAGCTGGGACCTTTCTCCACGTTCCATGGGAGAAAATGAATATTCATTCATATATTTATAAAATATAAATATAGACAACACATAACATTATTTGTGTCAACTGTTCATTATTAAATTTAGACAACACGAATGTGTACAGATACAGGAATGTGGATTGAGAATCCAATAAAATACTGATGGACTCACCAAGCATCGACCATCCACACAAATATCCAGTTTTTCTTCATCACATCGTGTTCCATCTGTGACTTTCCTTTTGTGCCGGTAATAGAACCTTTCTCCACGCGGCATACAATTCAACTCACATTTGTTTGGGGCTTTTGTGTAGGGTATCCAACTTTATGGGTAAAGATCATAAATATTATTATTATTATTCTCTCTCTCTCTCTCTCTCTCTCAGTACTTGACACAAATCTTTTGAGAGGCGTGTGAACGAGGTATTTATTACAGACATATAAGTATGCATGTGAGCAATAATACATGAGACATAATTTAACGACACCATTTTTTACTCATTTTCATGCTACATTAATACACTCCAAATTCTCTATTTTGTATCTGTAGCTTATGCAACTTTCAAGGAGATTCAAGGAAGACAGAAAAAAATTGCCATAAATTCACAAACAATTTCTCAATTTTGACGGGAGGAGGGAAGATCTGGTTTGACATATTTAGTCGGTTCAAAAAAGTTAAGGGAACAAAGAAAATATTTTTGTACAAAAATTTTGGAGATAAAGACACACAAAAGCTGTCAATTTTTGATGCCATTGACCACAAAAAAAGGAATGGCGAGTCAGAGAGAGACAGTGTCACTTATGTTTTCATTTATTGACCAAGTCTTTTCATCCATGAGTGAGGACAAGCTTATGTGTGTCATGTTATCCTTTTATTATTCTTATGACATTTACATCAACTAAAAATTGTTATGATGATATAACCCCCACAAATATTATATATATTTTACAACAA
This sequence comes from Arrhopalites spinosus, assembly GCA_034700945.1. Taxonomy (NCBI): domain Eukaryota; kingdom Metazoa; phylum Arthropoda; class Collembola; order Symphypleona; family Arrhopalitidae; genus Arrhopalites; species Arrhopalites spinosus. The sequence goes on along the minus strand of JAQIVZ010000176.1, from coordinate 43,171 downwards.
AAAAATTACTTACTCATAAGTACGGCCTTCAAAAGGAACCCCATTAAAGGCGGAACATTGTTCAGAACGAAAATCTCCCGAACCCTCCGGACAATCCTGTTGAAATTAGAGAGAGAGAGAGTGAGCACAGCATGAATTCATGTTATGAGACAGTGATGGGGGGTATGATAGTCAAACAAACAACAACAATCTCAAGCCAACTGTAATGTGTAAAAGCCCAATGTTTTGGTGTCAGTGGTGGTGTGTGAATAATAACCTTTATGTTCATAATATATAACTCATCATTTACATGTATCGATCTTTTTCCTTTTGTTTATCCTCACAAAAAGCTTCTCCTCTTTTTTTGTCTTGAGTTTGAGCTCCCAAATAATTCTCTATTGTACATTTTATGTAGTAAGCATAGCTACGAGTATAAGATTATTAATGTAAAATGAATTGTGAAGAATAGAAGACTATAGATCAGTTTTGGGAATAGTTGGAAGGTAGTTGATGTATGAAATTTTACCTACAAAGAGACTTCGAGATAAGCTACTCTCCTAATGACCCACAATAAGTTTAAGAGCCGTCCTGGGTCACAGACTTTCTGCACTTAATAGAGTCTGTCACCCAAACTATTTTCTAGATAAACTTGTTACATGTACAATGTGTACATCATGGACACAGAATGGCTAAGACATTAAAATCGATATTAGTAGACATATTTCTCAAATGTGAGTCTCTCTCTCTCTCTCTCTAGTTAATGGACTTGGTATGCAAATGACATTGGAGAATATTCCAGTTTTGGGTTTTAGACTCAACGAAAAAGACAAGTTACCCGTTTCCCTCTCTCTCTCTCATGTTATAAATATGAAGGGTGTTGGGTAGGGAGCTAAGTTTGGCTAAGGAAATTAGTTGCTTCATTATCATTAGGGAATTCATGAATTATCCCAAATTACTTGCATAGACTAAACTCGAATAATATACGCCTCGTAAAATAACGTCTCTCTTGCCCTGTAAAATAGAGACCACATTGGTACATATGGTGAGTATCTATACAAAATAGTCTACATGATTTTAGCTTGTCAGATTTATGAGGTGAGGTAGTCTAGTGAGTTAGTTTTGAAATTAGTTTAATTCTTGAAATTACATTCCTCATTTTTGATCTCTCTCTCTTGTAGTTATGTAGGGGAGGAATAATTAGTTAAAATAAAACATTTTGAGAACAAAACTGGTTCTATTTGATACTTATAATTTTCCATGTTAATTATTCTGTCACCCTACTCCTCAGTCCTCACACATTTTACATCTTTAGTTAAATAGGGGGCCCTTATAAAATTAAGTACTTTATGAGATTATTTGTAATTTTCTACCCCTGTAACTTACAAAGAGACAAATATTTACTCTTAAATTTTATGCTTGTCGCTTCAACACACACACACATCAAAAAAAGATGGAAATGGAGCTGAACTTCCATTTGATTTAAAAAAATTGTTGGAACAGGAAATAACAAGAAAATAGTCCAATATATGTATGTAACACTACATTATATTGTATAACTTACATGTATATTACAAGAGAAGTATCGACGCAAAGCTCCAGTACAGGAAGAAGTCCCATCAGATCTAAAAATTCAAGAGAGACATTCACATTTTTGTATGTACCTACATACATACAAAAGATACGAATGGGAACACAGAGTGGGATAATAAGATGAAAGAGTGATGGACAGGGACAAGAGAGACAAGGAGAGGGACAGCCCAAATGTTTAAAGTGACAAATGAAGTTGGTTAGCATTTTTTTGTTGGTAAAAATACAAAACTTGCCTTGCATCCCTACACCGTCGCTCTTGGGCTGCAACACCACCACCACAAGATCGAGAACACTCAGAGGGTCCAGTCCACTCTCCCCAAGGACCTGACTCTGGCTCCCGTTGACCCTGTTCATCCATAACATAACTCTCGGGTCTGTAGCTATCATCCCGCCTATCCTGATATCCATATTGTTGTTGTTGTCGAGCCCAGGGTCCATCCCCAGCATGATGCTGTCGTTTAAATCGAAATTTTTCTACTACAACATTACTTCTATTCCCTCCTCCATCACCGTGATGATGTCTGTGTCTATGACTATCCTGCGAATTACATTCAAAATACAACAAATCCCATTAATTATACAAACTTAAATTAATTTCTCTCTCTCAGAGAGAGTCTCTCTGTGTCAAAAGATGGAGAAATAAAGAATGAAGATCTGATGAAAATAAACAAGGGTTTGATTAAATAGTAAACTCATAATAAAATACCACAAGATTGTAATATAAGTTTTTAGGAATCATCAATAAAAAAAACTTTTCCCATTACACAAAAGCTTATCATGCTCCGGATGGAATTTAACCTATTTTGTTTTTAACTTGATAATTATTCTGTAATCCCCTTTTTGTAATTCTTGTGTATTTGAGATTATGTTTAGTTTATGTAGTTAATTTACATGGGATTCTTTGTATGATAGAGAAGAAATGGTAAAAACTATAAAATAAAATGGAATACAAGTGACAAGACATATCTGGATATTTTAGATCTCTCTCTCTCTCTCTCTCCTTGTACAAGACACAAAGAAATGAGATGGTGGATAGTAGCCATGCTATTCCGGATGACAATAAAATGTGCAATGGAAAAGTTGTCCTTTACTTTACACTGGCAGCAAGAGAGAGAGAGAGAAGGTATAAAGTTTCACAATAGATTAGAAGGGACACTTTTTTTCAGAATGAATTACAACAGAGAAAAACTTTTTTTTTTGCTAAAGTTCAACTTGTTCAAACAATACTGCACCAGAGCATGCCATGCCTTAAAGAAAAATAAAGGAAAAGGGTAAAAAAAGAGGAACAAGTACAGTTTGGACCAAATCGACCAAAGTGTCTCTCGTACATTGAGAAAAACTATCTCAAAAAGAAATCTTCCTTTATTTTCTCCCTCTCTCTAACACGTGGAATCCCTTTTACTTTTACTTGTAGGGCTCTCTCTCTCCTTGTATTCTTGTAAGGAGGTACTTGAAGCGTGCAAGCTGCAAGTTGGACAATTCCTTTTTTTTATTATTTTTTTTCTTTTACAATGTCAAAGTCAATGTTTATGTACGTACTCTTACTATAAAGTATAGAGAGTCTGTAGTTTCAGAAAAAAAAGACAAAGATGACTACGGGATCGGGATAATCTATACATAAATCAAGAGTCCAAAAAATTTCTTTGAAGAAAAAAAGTTGAAAATTGAAAGAAAATTATTCCTTGGATTGGACCTAGAGTATGTCCAATGACCTGTCAGGAGTTTTGAGTGTGGCCTACTTTGTTACAATTTCATTGATAATAAAGAGAAGGCTCGTCTCGTTCAAAGAGACACAAAAGTTGATAGTAAACATTGAGAAAAATATTTCTCAGACTTTTTTTCGGTGCAAAGACCTTCAAATTTACTGTACTGCTCCACTCACCTACTGTACAAGGAGTACAGTAGCTTTAGATTGTCTCTAAAAGTTTGAAAATTAGAAATGGGATCATCAAAGCATCATATTGCACCATGGTAAAAATAGCATAGAACCTGCATTTATCCTCCTTGTCTCTCTCTTGAATTCTTTAGAGTCAAGTCAAAGTAAATTACATGGAATTGAAAAAAATAATTTAAATAAAATTGCACAAAAAAACTTGAGTCTCTTTTCTTAGTCTTACGTAAGATGAGAAGAAGAAACTTTTTTTTTTACAAGACTCCATGTAAATATGTACCATGAAAAAAATTACAAAGGTTCCCGTCCCAGACAAAGACTGAGGGAGGACTGAGGATGTGAGAGGGGAGGGGGGTACTCCAAGAGTCGGAAATTATAGTCATACCTTTTAATGACGGTGGCCATATAACATAACAATGGCACAGACAAAACTTTAAACCAAAGCCAATGGTCAGTCAGAGTAAAATACTCAATACCGATATTGTTGCGAAGGTACGAGTACAGGAGGAAGCGCTTTTGTGTATCTGTAGTAGCCAACATACAACGTGAAGGTCGACAAAAACTTGAGAGAGTAATTCACAAAAGCCAGACACAGGTACCAAAAAAAGGTACTTATCTTCCTGTCTAACTAGTGAGCGGTGAGTATTATTCAAGTACCCTTACAATTATTTTTATTTACTTTAACTGACATTTTACTAATTATTTATACACATAGCACTTGAGGGTACAAGTACACACAGAGAAAAAAATCTTTTTCATGTTCAATCGGCTAATAAAATTAATATTTGACAAACTTGATTTACCCCTTCTAAATTATGTAGTCTTCTCCTTTTTTTTCGTGTATGTTATAAAAAATTGACAAAAGTCTCAACTTTCAAAAAAAATCTTTTTTTGCTCATGGAAAATATTTCAGCAGTCAAGAAATCAATTTAAGGAGTAAACATTGTACATTATACTACTGTAAAAAATAGCCTTATGTAGTTTAACAGTTAAGCTGACAAAAAATAAAAAAAATTCATACAGAAGACTTCTCTCTCTCTCTCTCTCTCTTTGTGTAGGTAGTTGAGTTGCACTGTACCTATTTGTTCGCTAAATGAAATGCAAACAGAAAGCTTTTAAAATTTCTCAATTCTTTTTTCTTAGATGAAACAAGACATTATTATTTTTCAAAGCTCAAGATTAAAACTAAAAAAATGAATTTTTTTTCTTTTCTAGTCATATTGACAATTTAACTTAAACTCACAAACAATATTTTACCATGTGCGTAAAATACTACTTAATGCAAATAACATACAGATACGAGTAAGGTACAAAATACAGTAAGAATGAACATGCAAAAAATTTTAAATTGAAAAAAATAACTTGTATTTTTTAACTTTGACTTTGAAGGAACCCCAAAAAAATTCTCCATCAAGTACGAGCCTATTATATGTGTGTGTACAGTTAACTGTACATAAACATGAGGGAAATTGCTGTATAATATAAATGTATGGGGGAAATTGATGTACAGAAGTAAAAAAAAATTGTATAAAATATGATACGACAGATCTGTCCATTTCCAGTTAAGTCTTCCGCTATTTACATTTTCCTTGTTATGCGAGTACGAGCTAATACAATTTTTGGGGGTTGAGAATATTGAGAGAATTTTTATACATGTCTTTTTTGGCATTTTCTCTCTCTCTCTCTCTTTGTACTACACACCATGTAAAATTTGCATGACATGTTTTGTAGCCCAAGAAAAAGTGATTGAATTTTTGTCTGCCTTCCTTCCTGTACTCCCTCTCCCTCTCTCTCTCTCTGGCTTGTTCCCATTCACTGAGACGCGTGTCTTAAGTTTATGTATATAAATGTGTACTGTATTTTATATTGACTTAAGTTGACGTTTCTTATATGAGAAAAATTCTAGAATGTATGGGAGGAGGGGGTACACAGTTGAATTCTATTTAGTTTAAATACTTCAGCTTTTACAAAGCTTTTCATGACGCTTTTTTGGGGTGAAAAATAAACAGAATCATACAAACGCATCAATGTCCTCACTTGCTCAGCCAAGACAGGTTGAGTGTTGACAGAATCGATTCTTGAACTTTAAAAGTTTTTTTTCTTCTTATCTCATCATTTTTTGATTGTCAAGACATTGACTTGAAGGTACTTAGATCCCCACACACATTACCGTACATGGAAATGGATGAAAGTGAAGAGACATCAATCCCTGGGTGGGCATTTAACAAGCCACATTCATTCTCAAAAAGTGAGAGAGAAAGACATGTCAAAAGTCACAAGCAAAGGGGAAAACTCCCTACAAGACCATGAATACACAAATTCTTCCTCTATTATTTTCCCCTTTCCTTTTTTCATCTTTCTAGTGTTAGATTCTCTAAATTGTACTCATTTTCTTGATTTGGGTGATCAGACAGAGACTGGAAAATTATGAGACGTTTATAAAATTGTAAAACTAGCAGAGTTCATCTCAAAAAGACCAAGAGTTTTCATAGAAATTGGCAAAACTTATTTTTTTGTAAAATTATAGCTTGCAATTGTCTGGAACATTTATTGAAGTTGTTTTACTCATATTTTTAAAAATCGGCTCGTTACAATTAAAGGTTTCGTTTTTCGTTTTTGAAAATGGATGACATGATTAGGTCATAAAAATTTTTAGGGTAGAAAAAAAGTTATTTTTTAAAATTAGTATTACAATTAATTTTAATGGAGAAACTCACCTGTTCGGACGCTACATAAGTCAGGTAAAAAAATAAGAAACATATGAATAAAATTGACGACGACGATGAACTTTGGTTCCATCTCGTCCTTGTAGGAAAGTTTCTTTTTAGCCTGTAAAAAAACAACAAAATTAAATTACATAATTATTTAACTTGCTTTAATTTTGATTGATAAACAACAACAATAAAATTAAATTAAGTCTACTGGCTCTGACAACAATAATAATTTATGAGTATTAATTAAAATAATTTTAAAAGTCATGAGTTATTTAACTAGTAAAAAATCCAACTGTAAGTCTCATTCCCTCGAGACAAAAAAACCCCTAAAAATGGACCAATACATTTTTTTAAAAAGCGGTAGAGTAAAAAGTGAGTGTTTCAATTGAAAATAGTGGAGAGAGAGAGAGAGGTTGGCTCCACAAGGTGGTTATTTTTGTTAAAGGTTCATATTATTCTGTCATTACACAAGTCCTTGCAATGATTTCCTTTAGGAATTTTCTCTCTCTCTCTCTCTCTCTCTCTCTCTCTCTGTGGATCCTCCCTTTTCAAATATTTTTCAAATAACTTGTTTCATTCTATTAGTCAGAGAGCCCTTAGTCCTTAGTCCATATTCCATGCTTCTAATAGTCAGTGCCGAGTACAAAAGAGAAGACAAGTACTAAATTAAAAGAGTCAAGCAAGAGAGAGAGAGAGAAAAGTAGAAAAACCTTTAGAATATATTATAAAAAAAAGAATGGATAAATTGTACAATTCTGTCTCTCAAAATCAAAAGAAAAAGGACAAAAATCATTTTCAATGGTTGATGTCAAGTCCCCAGTCTTGTGGAATGGTTGTGATATTAGGGATTTGTTGAGAAATGATTTTCTCAGAGACTCATCGTGGGCTCAAAGTGAGTGTCAGTCATTGCATAAAATGAGGAGGAGAAGGTTAGACAAGAATAGAATGAGTGGATGAGTTAAAGTCTGAGGTATTCAACCTTACAAAAAAAGAAGAGAGGAGGCAAGTGGTTGGAGGAGGAGGATAAGTGGAATTGATCAAGAAGAAGACTCTTTTTTTCTGAGTGCAAAATGATGCTATATGGAAATGAACGAAAATGGTAAATGCTGTCAGTCTCCATTTCTCATCACAAGTTTCAGAGAAGAATTGTTGACCCATTTATGTACAATCGACCAGCTACATTCATTTCGATTCGTCGACTAAAATTTATATCTTAAATCAACGTTCCACACAGAGGCAATTCACACACTCTGTGTGTGTCTCTCTCTGTGTCTCTGAGACCCTTTTATCACCTCGTTCTTCCTCTCACAACGATAACATATGATTCTTGATCCATTCGCTCCCTTTTTCCATCACAACTAACTTTATTAAATTCTAGTGAAAAGAGCAAGTCAAGTGAGTGGCAAACTTTCCATATGAAAGATTATATTATTATAATTATTACACACACACACAAGTATCAAGGGAGCCTCTTCTGCTTCCACACGGTTTCCAACTCTTGGAATTTCCCAAAATCTTAATCCAATGCACTAAATGATCTTTCATATGAATTTCTTCTATATGTTCATATAAATCATAATGCAACTTTTTATACTTTCATACATATATTTTTTTTACATTTCTCTTCAACCGCTCTTTGTGCTTCATCTTTGAGCAAAATTTATGCTCAAAGATCAACCCTCACTTATTTACACACGTCCTTCTTGTCCCAAATTTTAATTATACAGTTTTGTATGTAAAAATGAAATCTTTTTTTTTAATCACAAAAAAATATGTATTTCATCTCATTCCAAGAATTACTTGGAAGAACGCTGATTTTGTCGTCAAATTAAAATTTTGAGTTGTAAAAAAAATCATTATGAATTAAAATGTATCTGTAGACTAATGGAAATTCTTCTTTTTTTCGTCTTTCATGTTAGAAAAAATTTAGTACCCTGTTAAAATGTATTTCATCTTTTTTGACAACTAAAAATGAGTTTTAACTATTAGATGACATTTTAAGAAATCATGATTATTTTTTTTTTGTCTAAAAAAAATTCTAAGAGTGTCAAGTCACCATTATGGTTTGAGTAGCTCAAATTCATTCACATTTTAGTTTATGGATGACGAGTAAAATGAAAAGAAAAAAAATTGAGAAAAGTGAAATAAAAATCTAAAGAAATTGTTTTACAGGCTAAAATGATATATAAGCAAGAATAAAAATCTACCAGCTAAAAACTTATAAGAAGGGAGAGAGCCTTAGTCAAGTCTAAAAGTCATTCAAGTTTATATTTGATTATAGAAAATGTCATGGGATATAACGTGGTTTAAATTAAATGCATGTGAGAATTGTAGCAGGCTAATATTCAATGGAGGAGGAGGAGATGCCTTAAAATGGTAAGATAAATTTCTCTCCTCTTTATCCATATTTAATTTATACGAGGGAATTCAATAACGGTTTCTTCCACAACAAGAAGAAAGACAGAGAATCGGAAGGAGGCGAAAATTCAGTAATCACACGACAGAGAGAGAGAGAGAGAGAGTTTGGCATATATATTTATATGTATACGACGACGATGCCATGTAAGAATTTTGCATAGAAGAGAGAGAGAGAAGATGCGCGAATTTGGCACACGTGATAAATTGCTATCGCAAACCATCCGTTGTGTCTGAGTTTCCTTGATCATAGAACACGAGAGAGAGAGGGGGGGAGGGAGGAGAAGAAGAAGAATAAGGAGAAGAAGAGAAGACAGATAGGATCGGTGCTTGTGTTTCTGTCCCGGCTTGTCGTCCTCTTCCATCGAAATGTCAGTCAGGAGAAGAGAGGGACTAGTCGTCTTATCGGTTTGGTTCTTTCCTGTTTCCTGCATCCATTTCCACCCATGGACCCCGTCGTCATCACCATTTTCATGTCTCTACTGAAAAATTCTAAGCTTGGAATTATTTTACAAACTCTTTTGTTCATTCATTCAACTCTACCCCCCACCTCACCACACCCACTTTCTCTCTCTCTACTCTTCACTACTCTTGTTCTATGGAAATTAAAATTACTATTAGAATCACACTCAAATACCTCCGCTATTTATGTTGACGATGCGATGATGTGTGTTTTTTTACATAGTATAGTATAGTGCTCAGAAATAGAATTGAGCCAGAAACATGAATTCTCTGATAAAGTTAATTTCTTAACATTAAATTACTCTTTGTCACTTGTGTCAAAATGACTCCATGTCACAGCCATTCAATTTTTAAAACAAGACAAGGAGGACGGGGGCTAACTTTTTTGTCTCGTGAAAAAAGAACAAGACAAAAAAAGATTTGGATTGACATACTCGTACAATTCTCTCCCCATGGCCTCTATATCCTCCCAAAGATACAGGACCCTCCTTAAGATGCGCTTGTTTCATAATGACAAGCAAAAGTTTAAGTAGAATTTTTTGGATTTTATTTCTTAAAATTTTCCATGAGAATAATGAGAGACAAATAAAAAAAATTCTTGAGTGTCTTTTACTATTTGACTTGTTTTTAGTCTTGATCATCTTTTTCTCGTTAATTAGAAATCAATGGAGAATGCAAAACGTTGACAAAGAAATGTCAGGCTTTAACTCTTCATCTCATGACTTTTATGAGGATCCTCATGAAAATTTATATAGAGATGGTCTGATTTTAATCTTAACCCGACTAATCCTCCATTCAAAAGTCATTATTGTACATAAGTATACATTGTATGTACATTCTCTCTCTATAAATATATGGATTATTCCACTTTTTCCATCTTTTCAACTCTTCCAGCAACCAGGACGAGGACTACTGTAGGAGAAGCACAATATGGTTTATCAACTCACATAATCATAAACATCTCCTTCGTCTCTCTTTATCCTTGTAATTTGCTCTAGAACTCATGGAATGGTCGTTTCAGTTTCGTTAATCTTTTTTCCCCAACTTTTCTCTCTGTAAAGAAGAGAGAGAGAGAGAATGAAAGTGAACGTGATGTCATAATGTGTTTTTGCTCAACATTTTCCTTGAGTCACAAAAAAAACTTTTTGCAATTTGCAAATTTCTCTCCCTCTCTCTCTCTCCATTCATAGAGTTGAGAGTTTTTAGACTGGGAATATATTCTCGTTTATAAAGTGTGAGATGATAAGTGGTAATATGATATTTGTAGAAAATCTCATAACCATTACAATTACCTACCTAATGAATTCATATACATGTGTACTGTGTATATATTTATATTTCAAGTTAACATATGTACCATGACTCCTATAAATATAATAAAAATGTATTGAAATATTGATTTGCTTTTTCTTTCCTAACTCACTCACTCACTCAGTCTCGGTAATGGACAAGTAAATATGCTACAAATTATATTAATGGCCCTGTGACTTTTGTTGAAGCAAAACGTAAATTTAATGTTTTGATTCATGGATTGAAATAAACTAAAAAAAATATGAGTGTGATGAAATAAATAATCGAGGTACTACAATAATAATGTAGTACATACAAATATGTACAGAAAAAATGATGTTGAAAATGACGTTGGCGCGCGAAGGATGCCGTATCGTTAAATGATAGGCTGGAGGGGGCAAGGGTTAGGTCATGGTTGATTTTACCATAATGAAAAAACTATGTAATCAAAGGCTACCCACGGTGAGAGAGAAGGAACCATTCCCCCAAAAAAAGATACGAGTCAGTCCGTGTGATAGAAAGAAGATGGACAGAAGAAGGCGGGTATAAAATGAAGAGAGAATTACATAAAAAATAGAGATCACCTTTCCTCAACTAAGTAGCCCTTTTTTTGGTGCATATTTATTTATAAATTATTATTATTCTACCACTACACCTACAACTATATAGGTGAATCTGTATCTGTAGTATAATATAAAGTTACAAAGAAGATTCTTTTTTTTATTAATCTCTCCCGTGAAAATTTTCTTTAATCTTGATCATTAGGATACATAAAAAGGAAGAGAGGTTTTATAAATGTAATATACTTTTTTTTTATAGAAATGTATTTTAGGTACATATCCAACTACTAAAATGTAAGGGTTGGTGTAAAAGATTATTTGAATTATTTCACTTGCTCCCCAAAAACTCTCTCTCTCTCTCTCTCTCTTGTAAAAGAAGTTTTAACTTTCAGGGTTAAAAAGAAGATACTCATCTTCATCTTTACTACAAATATACTGTAGATAGTGTATTATAGCTTCAGGTGTATGACTTTTTTTTGGTGGGTTGGAATTCGGACTTGAAATCTTTACCTCATCCCGAATTGAAGATATTTAACAAGATGTAATCAAAAGGAACGGAAGCCGCGTATTCATTTAATACATTATGGATGGAGTTATAGGGCTTGTGCTTGTGGATAATATTTATGTATAGATACATGTAATATTTAAGGAGAGATTTTTCTATTCATTCACTTTTCCTTTCGGCTTCCAAAAAACTTTCGGTATCATCTACAGAGAGAGAGAGAGAGGCTGTAAAAATGGAAAAAATGAAGATCCTTTCATTATACCAGGGTTTGCCCGACCCATGTCATGATGAGACACACATTTCATTATTTCTTGCTGAATAATCATTTTTTTTTTCTCTCTCTCTCTCTCTCTCTCTCTCTCTCTCCTTACGTCAATGCGTAAGCTCCACAATCACTAACTAAGGCAATTCTTCCAGTCATATTATAACCAGAAAATGTGTAATAAGTCACATTAGTCTGTCTCACTGTCATCTTTACCGAATTGAAGAGCTCAGCGTCTTTCAAGAAAGCCATTCTCCAGATTTCTCAGGAATTCTAACCTTGCTTTGCCTAATTCCTATTTCCATCCTAATTAATAATCGAGTTAATGCACATTTTCTATTATTTTGAAATTGAGTTTTTTTTCTCTGTATTATCCTCAAATAATTTATTTTTTTAAAAAAAAATTAAATATTAGAAAAAAATAATTGAACTAGTTTTGTAATAAAATTAAAATAAACTGTGACATGACTTTAAATCATGATAATTTTTAACGTTCCATTTTAAATGGCCACATTTTCATTTTATGAGCCCATGACTATAATGGCTATGTAATTTCCTTAAATTTTGAACATTATCTACAAAGTACAGATTTAAAAATTTTATTCTGGAAATTATGAAATAAAATCTAACTTTAATTTTTTGCTTTTTGCAATTTGGGCTAATAAAAATTAGATAATGAAATTGTTGAAATTATTTGAAGTTATAAAAAATAGTAATAATTTCTTATAGAAAATATTTTAAAGTACATATAAACTAGCAGTTGGCTAGATTAAAATAAAAAATAATTTTATTAAAATATTTGATTTTCCTAGTAATTCAATAGCATTTAACTTTAATCTAATAAAATAATTTATTGGCTCAAAAGGAGTTTATTACTTCCAAGAAACTCTAAAACATTTGATGAGGTTTTCAAAAAAGAAAATTGGATTAACAATTTACAAATTATGGAAATTACAGGATACTCCACATGAATCATATCCGTATTTCCACTTACACTTGGAAATTAAATTAAATTAAAAAAATGATCCATATCATTTTTCATTTTAGTAGAGCACGAAACATTTATAAAATAATAATTGAGTTTGTGCACGCATTGGCTATGAACGAAAAATTTTGTGTCTATTTTCCAATTCATCAAAAATAAATGTAATGCTTGGAAAGGGAAATTGTTCACACGGATTATATACATGAATATGCAAAAGATGCACGTTTTACTCAGACTTTTCTCTCTCTGCCTTTCTTGATGAGATCATTTCATCGTCATCATCTTTTAAATTTTCTTTGGACAGCAAACTACCCAACTTTTTATTGTTGGCTCATTCACTTGTCAGACACTTGCGAGAATGAGTTTCAATAAAACAACAAGACATGGGCACAGGACCTGTGCAATTCCTAATCATGTTATAAGTAGCAAAGAATCAAGTTAAGTATTAAGAGAGAGAGAGAGAGAGAGAGTACAAACAGTAGGAAAAACTAACATGGGGAATTTTTACATTATAAGTAATGTGATTATTTTTATTATGTAATCAAGTACTCTTCTGAGTAAGCAATTTTAAACATTATGTCAGCAGTCTATGTCTAGTACATTCCTACGTGTTGATATTTCGCTACAATAATTTAATAAGATTCATCCATCTTGTAAGCATCTTAAATAAATGCACACAAAAGTGCACACAGTAGTAGAAATAAATGGAAGGAAGAATGAATCTTATTATTTATTTTTTGTAGGGACCAAAAGAATGAATTAGCCCTTGTGAAAAAGTTAAATCAGGAGTGGCTTCTCATGCCGGTCTTACACCATTTGAAATTTATGCTCATAGTCTCCAATGCTTTCTTCTTCTTCTCTTGTTGTTGAATCCCTCACACACACAAACAAAGTTTTGCCCCCCTCCTCAACATTTGTATTTGTAAATCCACACAAATAAAAACAAGTGAATGCTCAGCACGTGTATAATAATAATTTGATATGTAAGAAAATGTAAGATGAGCCTAAAATGTAACCTGTGCATCTGCCCATTGTATTTGGATTAAGCTGCATTTTGTGAGGGAAGGAGTACGACATACATGAGAGAGTGAGAGAGGTGCATTTTAATTCACAAAAATTTTAAGCTTTTTCTTCACGTCCTTCTTATATAACCCCCCTCCCTCCCCTCATAAAATTATATTGTACTTTGTAAATGTAGTGTGTATAACTTTCTTCTTTTTTTTCGACTGTCTCGACTCTCAAAGCAACGTGCTCCATGAACTTTGGGCTTGAATCACGAGGGATTATTCACCTGTATAATATTCCTGGAGGTTGTTCAGAATACTCAAAGAAGCCCGTTTTTAAAAAGTCACAACTTGTAAAAAAATTTATTTAAAAATAAACTTTTACAAGATGTCTTAAATTATTAAGATTTCAAGACTATGTAAATATTAGTTGAACGTGTGACTTAATTGATTGAGAAATAAAATGAGAGACCGGCATGATATTTATTTGTGTAGAAAAAAAAGATAATATGGATGATTTAAAGTAGCTAATTTTAATATTAATAGAATAAAGAATAAATAAAAAAATGAAAATGTAATGACCGACATGATAAAGTAAATTGGAAAATTGGATTTGAATTTGAAGGAAGCTCATAAAAACATGGACATAAATAATAAAAACATGTACGTTTATAATAGAGATATAGCCATTATATTAGTTTGGTCAGATACTAAAGAAGAGAATGAGAACCGCCCGCGTGCCCTTTTCATTTACAATATTCTTCATCTTTTGCTTAAAGTGATTTATGACCCTTTACTTTATGATAATACTTTTTTGTATGAAGAAGAAGAAATTTTACTTATTATGCCAGAGCTTCTTATGAAAATCACGAACATTTTATATGAGGCCCCTTCCTCCTTCTTCTCTTCTTTCTCAAAAGAATATAATTTTAACTTAATGCAAATACTCATTTTTTAAAAAATTATTAAAAATTGTCAGTCAAGTTGGTTTACAATGTAAAGTCTTATTTTAAAATTTGTAAATGAAAATGAAATATTTAACTTATAGACAAAATACACAATATGTACATAAAGAGAGAGGGGGGGGGTTGTAACTTACCAGCAAAATTTGAAGCACCGGCAAATTGATACCCACATTTTGCAGGCCTCAGGCTATAAAATTTAGTGATATAATGGTTGCTTGATTGATGATAAAAATTGTCACTCACAAATAGATTTCTTCACTATCCATTCTTAAAATTTATAAAAATAAATTTTAAATGTTATGTATCACAAATATAATTTAATTATTATTAAGTAATTCTCTATAATTTTGTTTTATGTTATACTTGTTTCAACTTGAGACGTTTGAACAAATTAAAAAAATTGAATTGAATTGAGCGAATGAATTTAAGTAACTTGGTCTTGATGTATTAATAATAATTGTAAAATTTAATAGTGTAATTTGACTACGATGATCTCAATTGGCACTGACTGAGCATTTGGGGTGAGATGAACTATCGAGGAATGGTCAAATAGTACTGGCTTTATATAAAATCAAAGACAGAGAGAGAGAGAGAGAACCACACAGTAATATTTCCCTTGTTGAATTAAAATGATGAAAACTAAGTGTGGTGGGTAAAACTGATCAAGTTTAACTCTCAAAACTGTTATAGGAAATGAGCCCCTCAAGTCTGACTTGTAGTGGGCCAAAGCCAAGAATGAAAATGGACTAACAGTGAACCAGAGTCCGAGTCAACATTTTTTTCTAAAGCGAGTGTATCATGTTATTTTTTTCTCTTGTTGTCCCTATGTACTCATGTACATCTTGAAGAGAGAGAGATTCTTTGAAGAGGAAGATACACATCAATTGTATGTATTTAACTTGTTGAGACTTTACCAACTTTAACAAGAAGAAGACCGAGGGACCAAAAACTGCTACACTACAGATACACTAAACCCGTAAACACTAACTATATATATATATTTAAAAAAAGACAGTAGAATGTTGACTTGACTGAAACACACAAGAAATACAAATGCGGCAAAGGCAATGTTACAATCCGGCACCCCACAACTTAAAGTTGATGAGATGAGAGGTGCATTGATGAGGTCTTTTTGGTTGTTGAGAGTATAGTCATCATCACTTCCACCACTAACAAACACACACAAACCCATTCGATACTTTTTCAATGGACCCTTAGTTACGTATCTCTAGCTTGACCTTTTTCCCTTAAGACTTTTCAAACCAAGGGATCATATGTCCTCATATTTCCCTTCAAGCTATCCGCATCCTTACACACACAGATTACCACCATCATATAACTATACAACATAACAATGTGTAGACCGACAACACACAGGCCAAACGTATTTAGTACCGTACGTCCGTACACAACCAAAAAGGCAAGAAGAAGGCAAGAAACGATAAACAATCAATTACATTATCCAATCACTATTTTAACCAATGCACTTTACTTTTCTTCATGTAAAAAGATTTAGTTAAATTGTGTAGTACAGAAAAGGATCAAAAAACTTTTATTTTCTCTTCCAATTATTGTGATGTCTAACTTATTTGTTTTTTTCTTCAAAAAAATATATAAACTGACAAGTAGGAATAAAAACACAACACAACCTGACAAATTTACAATCATGTACCCTTAACTTTTGATCCTATCTCTCTCAAATTTATTACTTCCAACTTCCCCAATGTCTCTTCACTTTTACAAAATAAAAATGAGAAAAATAAAGTGTCAATATTTTTTTGGTGAATGAAAAATACAACCCAAGTAAGATATTGTACACAAAAATGGGACGAGATTAGTCGGAAGTCTAATAAGGAGTTAACGAACCAATTAACTTTTCTAGTTGTCACCAAAGTGAGTGAGAGAGTGATGCTCTCATCACTGATAGTCCAACACTGGTGGAGATAATTAAAAAAGAATTAAGTCAAAGGTTAAGAAATGTTGTCTATCATTTAACAATATAATAGAGCTTGAAAGCGGTAAGCATTACACATGGCATGTTGCAAAAATGACTATTTATAATTCATATTTTGTCATATCAAATTTCATACAAACTCTCTCTCTACTCCAGAGTCAACTGAAAAATAGTACAGGCTATTTTATTTAACCAGAGATTCCCATGAAGCCAATTTTTTTTTTGGTGATTGCAAATCAAAAATCAAGTATAAAAATATCAAAAAAGTCATTAAATTAATGCATCTTACACACCCATTACTATTAATAAACAGGAACTGTTTTGAGTGTGAAACATTGGCCGAATAAAAAATTTGAAAAAAATATGTATGAGAAAAAAAATTGTGAGTCATGATCCATACAAAAAATGTAATTATTGGAATCAGTTCAACACAAGGTTTATTCAAGTTTTATAACCGTTTTCATTTTGCCATGTTTTATGAATAATTTACAATAATTATTTTTTATTATTTAACTCATAATCACGTCGTCCAAAGATCAGACGCTATTTCATAACTACACCCCCTTGTATTATTTTTGAATAAATAAAAATGAGTGCATGAGACATGAAGAACGATGCTATTCAGTAAAAATTGAGAAGAAAGCTTTGGTATATTAATAATGTAGATATTTATAATATGACAAGAGAGAGAGACAGGAGTTTTATATAGGTAGGAGATAGCTTTTTTTATTAGCTTTCCTTTAGTCCTGTAATGGAAGTAGTATTTATCAGACACAATTAGTTCTCTATAATAATTACCCCTAAGCCTTAGTTCCTTTAATTCATTCTTCGTAATTATTGAACATAAATATTTATATATATATTTAATGTATAGCATTCCATGTCGTAATTGTTGTAATATTATATTTTATAAATATAGGTAGGTGTAAAGATCCACTTGACCTTTTATGGTTTCTTTGGAGTGTTTCAATTTTTGTATAAAACGTAATTTTAATATAAAACGTAATTTTAATATAAACTTACTCTACAGAACAGTTTTATTGTACATTTTGATTTTACTTAGAAAAATACATAATAAACATGATTTTTTTCATTGGTTATTCTAATAACAAAAAGTGCATTACTAACTTTATTTCAATCTTATGCATGCATCTAACCTGCGGGTCACGGTTAGTATTGTGTCATCACCGTAAGCAAGTATTTTTTTTGTACGTCCCTAAACAATTTGACAATTTTACACATTTTTTCTCTTCATCATTTAATATGAACGAGAATTGGTATTTCTCAGAAATACCCCCCTAGTTTAAGGCTGCTGAGAAGAGATTAATTGACATGTAGTAGGTTTGTGGCTTCTATTATCATTCAGCTTCCGAGGCATGTGAAGATGACATCCATCCACTAGTTGTGATGAAACTAACGACTTTGTTCCATTCTACATCAGTCAAATTGGAGGGACGTCCCAAAGTATACGACACCGGTGACTGGCTCTACAAAAATTTATGAATAGAAAGCGTTAAAACAAAATATTCACACGTTTAAATATTTAAAAACTTATACTGTTACTTACCAATAAAAGTGCTGTCTTAATGGTCAAATATTGAGAAGGTTGCAGATTTGCCGAGACACATAGCTAGTATTATGATTTACACGAATTAGAAGACAAATTATAAATAATATTTTAAACGAGAATTTTTTTCCAGTACACTCAAACTTACATTTTTTTCAGGAGAAGAAAGAAGTTGAGAAGACGCCAGAGAATTAACATTAGCAGTAAATGGGTCTACCATATCCTTTGGTTTTTCCTGTTTTAATTTTTTTCAAACATTACAATTTGTACTATCGTAGTTGATTGTCAAAAATATTATTAAGGTAAAGTAGTCTTACGGGGTGCTGCCAAAAGTCTTGGTCGTCCACGAACCCTTGCACCGGGGTTTGCAGCAGCTCGGTTATTTGTGATGAAAGCACCTCGGATACTGATTCCTCGCATTTTGAGTTGGAGACGTCTGTATTTTTTGGAAAAGAATACATTTTATGAAATTGATAAATAATTTTTACTAGTTTTACTCATTTGAGTATTAAATATTTCTTGTAAAAAATCTTACCGCATGAGAACCGCTGGGCTATGCGTTTTCTGTCTGGATAGTAATCCTCGTCGCCGCTTCTTTTTACGCCTCTGCAATGATTGCAAGTGAATTTGTTTTAGTTCAGGAAAATACAAGATTATACTGACAAAATTCTAATGAACAACGATAGAATGATTGTAATACTGTCTTACATAACTGTCGGCGTTGCCAGTAGAGTCGGAAGTAAGTTCGTCTTCTGCCCCTGACTCATCAGCTGATTCTGTCTCGTGTAAACGCTATCCTGGAGGGAATAGGAGAGATAAAAAAATAAAAACCCCCCCATTAATAGATAAAAAGATGAGCACTATTACTATAACATTCACTAAGACTACAACAAGTATATAGAGTACAATTGAGTACAATAATACGAACCAACCAGTGATTAAATTGTATCATGCAAAAAAAGAATAATAAATAATTTTATAGTTTAAAGTTCCATGAAGAATTTCAAAAGAAGAATGACATCTAATCAATCCAACAGGCTTTGTAACTTTCAAATTTAAACTACCTCTGATGAATTGGGAAGTTTTGAAACCGATGTTGAGAGTAAAGGCTTAGCATCCACACTCGTGTTGTTCGTTCCTGTGGACGAACTTTGTACTTGTGCCCGTTTTCTTGATTTAATTCGTTCAAATTCTGCACACTCACTCACTCGTGTGATTCCATTTCGATGGTATTTCTAAAAAAAAAAATACACAGAGAAATGTGACATTGTTTCATAAATTATATGTTATAACACATAATCATTTTATACTGCAATGATTTCATATGGAAAAGTTTTTCTTACATAGCATTCCCCTAGTCGGAATATTAGGTCTTTTTCTTTAATTAGATTTTGAATAAAATTTTCATGCTCTCGTGCTGTATGAAATTGAGCGAACGGCTTAAACTGTTCTTGTAGTTCTCTGTACAAAGTCCAACAAGTAAATTACAATATGAGTAAACAAGTACATTTCTATTATCAAAATTTGCTACAAAATTACCATAAACTGTACTTAATGTATTCATATTAACTTTTAAAAAAATAATTTAACATGAATACGTACTTTTCATTAGAAGGTAGTAATCGTTTTTGAGATGGGCGATCTTTCTTATTGAAAAATTGAGATACAAGTTGATAGTCCCGAATGACACGCTTTCTACGAGCTCTTTCTCGAAGTCTTCTCGAATAAATATCCACAAGAGCCAGTTTTAACGCTGAAATTTAATATGAATAAAATTAATATATAATATTACAAATGAAGATAATATTCACCTGAGATGGATCATCTCATGACAATAAAGTTTTAAAAAATCAATATGCAAAAGATTTATGTGAGTAATACGTAGCGAAATAATACCGACGTCGACTTCCTCGTCTTCGGTGCTAAAAACAAGTTGCGATACCAATTTTTCTGCATCGTTGTCGAATTCCTGAATTTAAAATAAAAATTTGAATTAATTTTTTTTGCATTACATACTTAATAAAAGATACTCACACAAGCTGAAGTAATTCAAAACCAAATCATAATTGTTTGTAAACAAAATTGTAATTCTTAATTCTATTCACAAATAATTCACAAATAAAAACTCATTAAAACCTTTTCATAATCATCACGCTGTGGCATATATCCCAATTGGGCTGCCTCATCTAAAGCAATATCAAGAGGTGGTAATTTCTGAGTTAAACTTGGAGATAAAGGACCATCATCTCGACAAGTGTAGTCCACAGGTCGTTGGACCTTCTCCTTGGTACTATTTGTTGTCCATGTGGCTTGACCAGTGGCTCCTTGGACAAATCTTTTTACATATTCCTCTTTAGCTTCTACACAAAAGAAAAAAAATATGGTCGAATCCATCAATAAAAATCCCAAAATGAATGAATACATTATTAAAATACTTTTGTTGAATTTTTCATTATTTTAATTTATACACTTACCATTCGGTGTTTTGGTTTCTATATGTTTGCTAATGTCTTGCCAATTCCCAAATCCATACTGTTCAATAGCATCCAGTAGTCGGATCTCTTCCCTAGCTGACCATTTTGACTCACCCGTAAATATAACCAAACTACCGGAATCCTTTTTTTAAAAAAACAAACAAAAACAAAGAAAAAAAAACATTATTACAAAATAAATTAACGCAACCTTTTTCCTTAAGCAATAGCCTCAAAGGTAGTGACAGAAGATATACTTATGGAAAATGAGAAATTAAAAATTTAGTGAACATACAAAGAAGCGGTATTTGTGTTCTGCTTTATGTTGTCCAACTTCAGCTCCAAGAGAGAAACACTGGAAAAAGATAATTAATGAATGATGGATACACAATAAAAATAAATAAATATTGTGTTGTACATAAGTAATGACTCATATGATGATTATTTACCTCGGTACAGAGACGAAAAGTGTTGGTACACTCGGCACACTCAATTCCAAGACCTGACCCAACCTCTTGTTGACAACAATTACACTGAGATTTAGTGAAAAGCTCTTCGTAAAACATCTTTAGTCATGCTAAAAATTGGAATTAATTGAGAAAAGAATTAAATAAAATTCACCAACGCTGTCGCCTCGCCCACCATGGCTAGAATACATAAAGAAAAAAAAAATATGTGTGTACCATTGAGAGAATTAGTATGTACATAACACACAAACCCATCTGCTTGTCAATTGAGTTGGACAACAGGGCAAAAGTTAATTTTCTGCCGTATAGTTTTCTTTTGTAATTTGTAGTTTTAGTTTGATCCCTGTTAAATTAAATAAGGAAACGGAGTGTGTGTACTTTTTTGTCGATTCTCAATTAATCTGACGAGATTTGTACATATGCTAAACAATTGAGAATCTAGGATGCGGCTTTAGCAGCTGCCTAACTTTTCAAGAAATTCTAGGAAACTTTTAGATTCTAATCATCATTTATTTTTTATTTAATCAACGTGTTACAAAGTAAATCAAAATTCTAGTTTATTATGCTTCCCTTGCACTCCAAAGAACCTTCCTCGAAGATACAGATACAAAGTCGCATAATTGACAAAGTTGGTGCTTGGTTAAGAATTATTTTGGCAGATCCAAATTCTAGAAATTTATTTCTATTCCTCTTACTAAATTTTTCATTCGCATTTATTGAGTTATTTTATGGAGTATGGACCAACAGTCTAGGACTGATTTCCGATTCTTTTCACATGTTCTTTGATTGTACGGGACTTTTAGCTGGTCTGGTTGCTTCCGTAAGTCTATCATTTTTTACAAATATTTTCTATTTAATTTATGTATTTTACATGTACCTTCTGTCAATATGATGATTTTTCCAAGATGTTTGAAAATGAGGATTTTAATTTCATGTACTTTTATTTAACTTTATGAACAGGTAATAACAAAATGGAAAGCAAATGATAAATTTTCTTATGGCTATGTACGAGCCGAAGGTGAGAAACTTTATAATAATTATTGTTTTTTTGTTATAATTATGTTTAAACAGTATATAAATCACAGTTAATTATAGATAGTCAGTTTGATTCATTTAGTCTACAAATTTTTTGTACAATTTATATTCTAAATTGCCTTATTTTGGTTTACAGTATTAGCTGGATTTGTCAATGGATTATTTCTACTATTCATCGCCTTTTTCATTTTTTCGGTATAAATTCATCCACAAAAATATTAACTTACTTTGT
This sequence comes from Arrhopalites spinosus, assembly GCA_034700945.1. NCBI lineage: Eukaryota > Metazoa > Arthropoda > Collembola > Symphypleona > Arrhopalitidae > Arrhopalites > Arrhopalites spinosus. Next base: position 20,823 of record JAQIVZ010000176.1, on the reverse strand, counting down.
AATTGTGACGTATCCTCAGTGAGGATTCCTCATATTTATTGTTTGTATTGAAATTTAAATGTGTTTATTTTCTTTCCATTTTTTAATGTTTTGTCTCTTTTTAAACAAATAGGAAGCAGTGGAGAGGCTATTGGAACCTCCAGAGGTCAAGCATGAGCGATTGTTCGTAGTATCTGTTTTAGGTACTTCTTTCTTTTGATAAATATTATTATTGAAACCATGCAAGATATATTTTGTTCTAAATCTTGTGACCTGTACATTTAGGATTCCTGGTGAATCTCGTCGGTATTTACGCATTCCAACACGGCCACGGTCACTCTCACGGCGGAGGTGGACATGGGCATTCTCATGGAGGAGGTGGACATAATCACAGTCATAATCATAACAGTCACTCTCATTCCCACTCTCCGGTAAGTAACTGAAATATGAATGATGTCACTGCTATTATAGTAATTCTATTTTATTATTCAACCCCATGAATTATGAATATTGATGAGCTTCTGTATAATATACATATATTATATAATATAATTAAAATTCAATATATTATATTGAAAAATTGTATCTGTTTAATAATCATATTATGATTTTATGTTTCTGAAAATTAATTTAGAATGATGATCACGGTCATTCACACAATCATTTCGATCTGAATCATCATGATCACCATGAAAATAACAACGCATTGAATGCAAAAAATTCTCAAATCATGAAAGGAGTTTTTCTTCATATTTTGGCTGATACTTTGGGGTCTGTTGGTGTGATCATATCAGCTGTTCTCATGTGGGCCTTTGGTAAGCCATTATTTCTATGGAATAGAAGTATAGAAGATATTAATAATTTACGAATCATTTTAAAAATAAACTTCTATTTTCTTTCAGGTTGGATGATTGCAGATCCCATTTGCTCCATTTTTATAGCAGTTCTCATCTCTCTTAGCGTTCTATCCCTCATCAAAGGTATTTATAATCAAATAAAATAGACACTCTTTCGTAACCATCATATTTAACATGTGTACTCTTTTAGATGCCGCTATGGTGCTAATGCAAAGACAGCCTGAAGAGTTGGATAATGTTCTCCATCAGTGTTATCAAAAGATTATGCAACTGGAAGGAGTGTACAGTGTACAAGATCCCCATTTCTGGACTTTATGCTCAGATGTTTATGTCGGTGCTTTAAAGGTAAATTAAATTAAAAAGAGTTATTTAAAGACCAAAGTTGTACTTGATTAATTTCATTATAATGAATAGAATAATAAGAATGACCCTTTTTTGTTTGAAGTTGGAAGTTTCGAAAGATGCCGAACCTCGCTATATTGTGTCACAGACGCATAATATATTTTCTGCTGTTGGAGTTAGACAACTTCATGTTCAATTAGACTACTCACTAACTTGACGTTTTAAAGCTTAAAGTACTGTAAAAAATAACCAAAAATTAATTTGTCCCCTTTAAAAAAAGAATAACTTATGTTACATATAGAAGCGTAGAAATGTAAATGTATAATAAACAAAAGGAAATTGTCTAAAATATTTGGTTTTTGGAAAGTATGTCCCAAGAAATACTACATATTTTGGGCATTTTAGAAGAGAGAGAGAGAGAGGGAACAAAAATTTTTCATGTTGAAAGAAATTAGAGACAATGAATATTATACATATTATGTGCACCATCGTATATATAATATATGTAAAAAGATATTATATATCTATTGACTTTTTTGACATTCAGAGTTATAAAGTACTTGGTGTTGGTGACCTACGCCTACCTATAGTTTTACAAATTCAAACTTTGTCAAATCAAGTAAGCCAATCTCCATCCCACAGAGTTTGTGTCTTGCTATATTACTAGTATATTATTATATACATATATACTCTTGTCAATTATTTAAGGTAACGATAAAGTTATTGTTTTTCACCAAAAGTTCACGATGCGGAAAACATTTTGCTAATATTATTTCGAATAAGATTTATATTTGAGATTCTTTTTTCCCTTTTTTTAAAAAAAAATGTCAAAGTCGTATTACATATTTATTGTTTTTTATACATTCGTCAAACTGAGTTCATACCTTTAATTACAAATCTTGCTTACAAATACACATAGTATTATTGTAAAATTTGTAATTAAATGTATCGTTTGAACTGAAGTGGTATTATCTTTTTATTTAACCCTCCTCCGCAATTATTTTCCCAATTCTAAATTGAAATAGGATACGTACACACGCGGTGGTGTGACACCACGTAAAATATATATGGTATATAGGTTTTGAATTCGGTTTTGGATTTCAAGTTTTTATTAATTAGTATGTTTACGTATTAAATTATTCAGTAAAATGTCGACACACACAGTCTGTACTTCCATGTAACTGTTGTGATAGAAGAAAAAGCATGACGGCGTCGTACCAATTTATAATATATTATTTTGTAAGCGTTTGTTATATAATACATTTTCTTACTCTTTGTAAGCTTGTGTTGCTATTGTTGTTGTTGTGAGAGTATTGAATGAAGTTATTTATTTGTCCTTATGATTATATTGTGTTGGTGTTTCATGTGTTGGATGATGAAAATTTGTACGAATACATGTTGATAATTTATCAATGATAAAGAAAAAGCGTTAACATGCTCTTATTAAAGTTGAATAATTTTTAGTTGTAACTACATTTAATAACCAAGTAAATAATTAAAAATTTATTCTGGCAAAGAAGAGTATTTTTTTTACAAAAAGAAAAAAATCTTGAACTATCACATCTTTGACTACCTACTTAGATAATGTTTAAAATAATATTTATATGGGTATAAGCATTTAATCATTAAGTATGTTTTGGTATAGTCTCTAATTTCCAACCGCCGGACAAATCTAAAGTTAAAAGTTTGTCATGATACAATTTAAGCGAATCATGATGGCCAACACTTATTCTTGTAATCCCGAGACTTTGGCACTCATTATACACAATTGCTTCCATAGGTACTGGTAAAGCACTAGTAGCCTCATCAAGGACTGCAATAACCGGTTGATGTAAGAATAGTCTTATAAATTGAATACGTTGAACTTCACCAGGTGACAAACTCTCATACCTAAGAAGGATACAGTTTAGTTTCTTTTTTAAAATAAGTCTCATTTTCTCTAGTACATATAATAAATTAATAAAATAAAGAATATCCCTTACAAACTGTATGAAACTGGAACATCTAAACCCCCAACTCCTGTAAATTTGAGAAATGAAAGCTTCAATTAAAGAATGAGTTTTTTATAGTTGTTTGAGTTGAGCATATAGAACATGCTTTGTTAATGAAAAATATTAGATACTCACGTTCTAGAAGAGGCTTCAGTTTTAACATTTTTAAATACTTGTAAATCAAATGGTCATCTTCGTTTGACATACTAAAGGTTCTACAAGGGAAGCATAGCTTGAAAAAGAAAAAATGGAAAATTAGAAAAATTCTTTCCTAGATGTTCCCCTCACAATGGTAAAGCTTCCACGTAAATTTACATTTATAGTAAATGTGAAAAAATCACTACATATTAGGATGGCTTACTTGTTCACGTAGAGTACCAGATGTCAAGAAAGGTTTCTGTGGCACATAATACACACCTTGTGGACCAGGTGGATAAACCCTGATTATTTTCCCACTTGCATAAGGCCATAGACCACGGAGTACACGTAAAAGACTAGATTTTCCTACTGAGCTCCCACCAACAATAAGCACTGACTCTCCAGCAGAAATTGTCATCGTTAAATCTGTAAATTTCCAAATTACTGAGTATTTAGGTACCTGGAAATTTATACTTTCATGCTAAGTTGCATTTCATTACCTTTAATAAGGCACTTTTGTCGAAATGGTGCAGTAAATGTCACATTTTCTAAAATCCAAGCTGGTACCTTATCCATAACATTTGAGGATTTTACATCCCCTGGGGAAGTTAAATGCTGATCAGTGTCCTTCACTTTTTTTCTTTGTCGAACCACCTCTTCAAATTTACTTAAATTGGTTGTGACCACTTGTATGGAATCTTCTGGATCTGGTAGAAATTTACGCTTCCAGTGTGACTGTAAATATTTTATCCTTTCCAACAGTTGAGCAATACGATGAGTCACACCGGCAATGTCTGTGACTTTTAATGAAATGTCCACAAGTTGACTAAATTGATAAATGAGGTACATGGTGATAAAAGTATTCTTGCTGATTAAAGATGAAATCTCAGATGGGGAGAAGGTGTCGTAGGTCCCAGAGAGAATGGGAACAGCCACAATCAAGTAACTCACAATGGAACCAAAATAATCAAACAAATTCATGGCAATATTCAAAAAGAGTTGATGGAAGTAAAGTCTATGTTGTGCTTTAGCTAATCGAAGTAAAGCATCATCAGTTTTTTCACATTCCACTGAAGAGGCATTATGAAAGGCAATGGATTCGGAATTGACTCTGATTTGCATGTGAATGAACCTACAAAACAAAATGACCAAAACAATTTTAATAATATAATTAAATATTATAATTGCACAATATTTGACATTTATGACATGTGAAGTTAAGGTTCGTACCTGAAATCCCCCTCACATTTTTCTTGTTCCGCTACTAAACTAACAATTGGTCCCATTATTAATTTATTTATAATTGTTCCAACTACAAAAAACCCGAAGCACCCAGCAGGTCCTTGCCAACCCGTACTAGAACAAAATGACCAACAATATTTGTTAAAAATCAAGAGACAAATTTGGATATGTATCCTATTACATTTATATAATTATCAAGAAATTTATTAACCTGACACATCCCTGATAAGCGTAATAGCCCAGAATGACAGGTGCAATGATGATACGAGGGAGTATTTCACAGTATGTAGACGTAAACTTGTCGACATCTTGGGTCATTCGCTGGTCTCTTTAATATTACAATTTAAGACTGTATTAGTAGACATTTAAGAGATACGTTTTTAGTGTATAATTCAGATGAGCGTGAGCAGAATTGAATACTTACGGATTGTCAATTTTCTTATCGAGTACATTAAGTTGGTAGTAGCTTATTTCTGTGAAATAATCTTTATGTATTTTTCGACATAGCAGTTGTCTCCAAGTGACAGTTAATAGCTTTAAAAGATATTGTTTAATACTTTTCACCTACAAAAATACATGTTAATATTTCAGTATTTGAATGATTTAGAATATGATTGTCTACTAAATGTCTACATCAATGAATAATGTACAAAAAAACTCACAATTGAAATGGCTACAATGATTCCAATCGAGGACAGAGTGACTTTATAAAAACCATTGGTATCCTTATCACCCAAAACTTTATAAAATTCACTCGCCACCAGTCCAACACGATAAACGACATATTCCTCTAAGAATACAAAATAGTTTAAATTAGTTTCCTCTTCTGTAATACGATCTACAAGACAAATTTTTTGTCATAAAAATAGTATACGTACGTAAAAGACTGACTAGAATGATTGTACAAAAAAGGATGGAAGACAAAGAACCAAATTTAACAAAAAGTAGACCCTGAATTTCCCAAAATCTCTTGGCAAATTTTAAATCAAAACTGAGTTTTTCCTGAGCGTCAAATAAGTCATCTGGGTCATCTAATTCAACACTTGTACTTGTAGTTCCAATGCTCGTTTTAAGACTTTGATGACTTCGACCTGAAAGGAATGGTTTTGGTACTGAATGACCCACCCCTGAAGAATCGGAAGACTCTTCATCCATCTTTAAAAATGACTGGACTGGGTCACCTAATCCATTATTCGGAAAAGTGGATAAAATTTTCTCCCGAGTCCAAAGTCAAAAAAAAGCAAAAAAAATAAATCCGAATTTTCAAAATCTTGCCTCCTCCTCCCAAGGAGTTCATACAGTCAATTTAGATGCACAATTAAATGTCTTCTAAAATTAAATAAAATGAAAGAACAATTATAAAAGATTTTATACATAGTTGACCGTCCAGTATGTATTTATTTAATAAACATAAACCATTTCCCGTAAATTAATCGCTTATGTACCATATAATATATATTACATTGTAAATAATTTAATTTTTTGTCGCTTTTACAAAATGGTTAACTCTCATTTATTTTTTTTAATTAAATAAATTAACTTTCTAGCATTAATTACATAAGTTATCCGTCTTAGCTCCTTCTATTGTTAGTCAGTTTTTTTTTCCTACGGCATAATATAGGTACTATAATATCGAGAAATTGTCTAAAAACTACTGGAACTTGATGAGCAATAATAATTAGCATTATGTACTCATTTTAAAACGTTGTTTTCTTAAATACATAATTAAATGTATTTATATATATGTATTTAGACATGATTTTACATTTTTTATAATTCCGGCATCATGATCATATAATTTTGTAAGTCACTGAATCTATAATATCATTAATGAAAAAATTTATCTGTAGCAATTATCTTCTACAGTATAATAATATTAATAGTACATGAGTAGTGTAACTACTGTAATCAGTGATTAGTAATCACTGATTACTAATAATTTATTATTTTGATGAAGCACCAACTACAACACTATCGTAAGTAATGTAATGTAAAATCTGTATTGCAAAAATTTTATATGAGACAAACTAAATCTCGTCAGACATGGTTTTTTATTAACTAAATCTGTACTAGATCATCATTTTAAATAATAAATTAATTTAATTATTACTATTCATGTCGTAATGTGTATGTATAGCACTTGAATTAAATTTATGTGTGTACATTTAAATATATATAAGTGTACAGAGCTTGGAAAACAATTTCATTTCATTTATCACTGTGTGTACTATTATTATACTTTTTTCTACAAAATTGGCTATAATAATAAATTTAGAGATATAATAAAAGTTCCCAAACTCCGTGTGTGTACATGTACTATGTATAATCACGTAGAGATTATACACATAATGTGCAGCCTTCACTAGAGTACTTGTCGCAACTCTAATGATCACGATCAAGTCGGTGAACAATTAGCTAAAAAAAACTCATATTTTTTTCTAAGCAATTCCAAGTGACAAAACAAATATTTTTCTTGTACACATTATTTCAATAAATAAATATATAACCCTCTCTCACAATATTTATCATTCCGGTGGAACACCAAACTTCAATCTACAAAGTACAAGCCACCCATCCTCATAATAAAAACTTGTGATTTATCATGAGGAAAAAATTTAACCTTGCATCTAATAAATCCAAAACTTTTCTCCTTTTTTTCGTAAAGCGGTTTTCAATCCAAAAAAACATGTGCGATTAGTACATAAGTTAAAGTCTAGTTGAATAAATATATTCGATCGATAATATAATAATAATAAATTCTTCAACCCTACAACTATCAACGTTCTACCAGATATTTACTAATTATACAAATCGAAAATCGGTTAATACATTGTGTAACGCATATACACGTATTGTTTGCAATATTCTATAATAATTAAAGTATTGATAATATAATATATATTATAATTCTATATTCGTTAAACTCCTTACTTAATATTTAAATAACAAAGTTTTACAACAAAATTATTGACAATGTACTTAATAATGTATTAATAATACAATTACAAAGTTCTGGTAAAAATCAGCGATTATAATATTATAGGTATTTTCTGTGTTGTAAATTTGACAATAAATATTCTTCTTTCTTCACTATAAGATAATATATATATCTGTAGAGTCTACACATAGCAATTCTAAAATTATTAAAACGTCGTTATCAGCAGATATGGTCCAGAAAATAGAAGAAATTAAAAAAAACATTTCTCCATCGTCCTTCTGCATTTGCGATTACATGGGTTTCTTTTTATCTTCAGAAAGCTACATATAATATATACTTTAGTATACTATATCATATTCTCTAGTACTGTTACTTCTCTGTTGCGATCGTCTTTAGCCGTTGACATATATAAATGAATGTAATATGTTGTAAATAATTAAATAATAATTATAAATACAAAGTTTACATATAATATAATATTGTACATGTATTATATTATATAGAAATTTTGATAACATTAACACAAACGGAGGACATGTCTCTCTTGAATCATTAAATTGAAACCTATAATAATAAATTATGTGTATATAATTAAATATTCATCACAAAAACAGAAAATGTCTTCTAGCTTCTTTTTTTTTGTTAATAAATTTAAAGAGAAAAATTCCAGAGCGAGAGAAGCAGAGAGAAATAGAGAAGAGAGTACAGAGAGACAGAGAGAGAACTGATAGATGTTAGAAGATTTTTTTTTTGCCAGATTTTCTCAAGTTTTCCATTTAGTCGTCTTTCTTTTCTACTTTTTCGCCGAAGCACCCTGAAATTTTTTTCCCACGCCAAAAATTAATTAAAATTCCTTCAAAAATTCATGTAAATTTAATCATTATTAAATTAATTAGTAATTAGTTGTTTTTTTACAATGTACTGTATACAAAAAAATAAAAAAGTATACAGTACATTTTGTATTAATTACAGGAAATTATTTGAGGAGAAAAAAAAACAGAAAAAGAAACTATAGCTCAGGTATATCAGTTTTTTGTATCCCTTAAAATTCCACGCGAAATTACATGATTAATACAGCAAAAAAAAAAAAAATAATAATATCAGTACTCCAAAGTCCCCCCACTGCCACAAGCTTATGCCATAAGCTTTTTACCGACATTTACATGTGCAAACATTATTTTTGATCTTATTAAATAATTTATTTTGAAAAAAAAAACAAAATATATAATGATTAAGTAGTCAAATTTGAAATTTACATCCCTCATTCATGAGCTTTTCTGAGCTCATAGAGAGCAGAGGAAAAAAAACTAAACTTTGAAGTGAGAGTCTCACTGTGAGACTATTCTGTCAGTCCATAATGGACAATATCAAAAAATAAAAATAAAAATGAAAAAATAATTGAAATTCAGTGTAAAACGGGTTACTATACATGTACGATTATATCTCTGAAAAAAGGGAGCAACATTTTCAAAAAAAGCAATTTAAACAGTAGCATAAAGTATGAACTAGAAACGGTTTTAAATTAGAGTTTCATGTTCATAATGACATTTATACAAAAGCTGGCAAATGACGAATGTACTGTTTATATAGATAATATTAAGTAGTATACATTAACTACTACTACTTTAAATATTTAAAATAAAGCAATTATTCATTCAAATATTTAATGAAGGCGAACCCAACTACTGACCTTTCCTCCTATTGCCTGCGTACCAATTATATGTACTTTACCCAACATTTGACATTCCTCATACAACAGCTACAAAACTATTAGCTTCAAAACCCTTTGTACGACTCAAAAACCATAGTAGTTGCCGCAAACCCACATGAACTAGCAAATTATTGTTTAAAAAAATCAATTTATCTCATTTTTTATCACCATCATTAGATTTCCTAAACCAATTCAAAACTCACAATTTATGACACAAACAAGCTTCCCTTAAACTATAGACCCTACATGGAATTCACACAGTCAAAATATATGCTATATAAATATAACAACAACAACAAAAATGGAATATAATATACAAAATAAAACCCGATGCCCGAACATGTGCCTTTACGTTTGAAATGCAGTCGCAGCATTTGAAGCCACCATTATCCCTTAAGAGTAATATACAAATTACTCCCTCCAAAGTGACATTCAACACTAAAATATTGATTTCTTTACAGTACACAACCCTCTTCTCCAATTGTGTGTGTTGTGTACGACTTTAATTTTTTACCTTTAATAATGCGTAGATTTGATTTGCCCAACTTCTATAGCGGTGGAGGAAAATCAAGTCAGACACCGGAAAAAGTATAAATTGAAAATTAGTCGTGCTAATCAAAATTTGTAATCAATTAAGTATTAATTCATTTCATCCACTACAAAGGAAATAAAAAAAATGCTACAAAAGGAATTACAACAAAAATCTACTCCACATACAACATATTAAGTAGGTAATTTGTATAATGTATATTAAATACAGATACACAGGCAACATAAAAAACAACAAAAAGCCATTTCACATAGTGTAGAATATTTTTCAAAAAAAAGTATCCAAAGTAGAATTAGAGTTCTTTTAAAATTTAAATTAAATCAAAATGGTAGAAAACTACTACAAAATCAAAATAGTTAAAATTACAGTGGAGTAATAATATAAAAGCAAGCACAATCATCATGTACAATAGAATTTTAGTAAGTAGCAATCTTGTGCTGGTTAGTAAATAAAAAATTATTATTAAACCATGCTTTGTCATAAACAAAGAGAAAGATATCATCACATTAAATAGAAATCCCACAAGGACAATAAATTATTGAGAACGACAGAAAGAGAACAAAATAATGAGAACCCCCCAGTATGAATTTCACGTGGTGAGATGAATATGTGTGCACACTGGCACAGACTGACTATGAATTTAAGAAAATTGAAAAGAACAGAACCAATAAAAAAAAATTATATCGTTAGTAGCTGAGAGAAGAAGAAGATAAACTTGCCATAAATTCATGCAAAAGATTTTTCCACCACCACCATCAATACATCCTCTCATCTCATTCCAAATCAAATTCAAAAAATGAAAAGAAAGATCCCCGTTTGCTTTTCTGTAAAAAATCAAAATTACTTTACCAGACTCTTCATCGAGCTTATTATGCTAATTGTAAGTAAACACATCAAATTATATTTTTTTAAAAAAAGGAAAAAAAACATACAAAGTACATTCCAACGAAATTGTAAGCACTTGTATTTTAAACACCAAGTTATGTAAAATAATACTTAAAATAGTAATGATTTAAAAATGACTGACCATTTTTTTTAATTATAAAAAAATAAATTAGCCAATTAAAAATGTATTTACCCTTCTGGTTTTGTTCAGTTGTCATAATGTCAGCATCCATTCTCCCATTTACACGCCTCTTTTTAAAAATCGTACTTAAGAACATATATCTAACTTTTACCTCATTCAACCTACTTATGGCATGATGAAATTACAGACCTTTATCATAACCCGTAAAATTCTATACTGTCAATTTCCTGAGAAGAAGAATCATGATTTTATGAATACTTTAATTTCTTTAAAATGCTACTTGATTTTTTTGTGATATATTTGAAACCTAACGTTAACCTAATACAAGCTATGGTAATCATTGAACGTGGTTGGAAAAAAATACACAGTCTATTACTAATGATTGACAACAACAACTTGACGAAAATTAAATGAAGCCATTGACATCATTGTCTGCTGAAGTATGCTGATTATAACTATACACAACAACAAAAAAAAATAGTCAAAAAATTACACTATAAAACACCAACTAAAACCACTCATCAATATGAAAATGAATCTTTCAAAGGATTTTTAGCCATCCAGCTGACACTTTACGCAATCAAACAAACTACTTCCAAATAAAGTTACTCTATCATAAATTAATTACGAGATTGTACGCTTTATAGTTTTTGTGCTGTAATTGCAGGCTAAAAACTGTTTGTACGTAGACTTGTCAATAATATGCAAAAAAGTAAAAAAGAATTAAAAAATAGTAAAATACATAAATAAAAAAAACTAGATCTACAAAACATTTGTATACAACTACGTCTACTTTCTTACTACTAAAACTTAATTTTTTGGTTTCTATAAAATAATTATATTACGTAAAATCTAAAAAATAAACTACTTATAATATTCATTGTAAAAAAACTATTACAACTTATACATATAAATATACAATAGAAACCCGTACATTGTCCCCCGCTAATTATATTAGTAAAACTTATGTCTTAGGCATTAGTTTTTTTAAAAAAACATTAATTTTGCAATGAGTATTACTCTCATTGCTAGAATAAATATAAAAAAGTTGATGTACATAACAACAACAACAACAACATTAAAGGAATCTAGGATGTAAAAGTCAATGATGGAGGTTTTGGACTATTTTTTGGAGTACGGATTCATAACACATAATAATAGTAAAATATAAAATACAAAAAAAAACATAATAAAAAAAACTTAAGACTCAATGTCAAAAGAATTTATAAGAATTTAAGGTTTTTTTATATTTAAAAAAAAAGAAAAAAAAAGAAAAAAAAAGTCTAGGAACGGCCTAGAAATCGAGCAGGGATGAGTCCTACCTTTTTCTTTTTGGGTTTACTCTCTTTGGAAGATGCATCTGCATTAGTAGTAGCATTGGGAACGGGAGCAGTAGATGTAGTAGTGGAACTAGTAGAAGCAGACGGAGGAGAACTTCCTCCCGTTTTCACTACAGGCTGTGAACATTATCATCATTTTATCATTTTTATATAGCACAACAATAATTTTTTTTAAGAAAAATAGAAAAGTTTTGCTTCTTATAAGGTTAAATGTACATATTGTCAAATAATGTAAAATAATATAGAATATATAAAACTAATAAGCTAGAATAGAAGCATAAGATGACTAAGAAGAAAAAAAGATTCAAATATTAGTACAAGAGAACAACATATTCTTTTATGTATAAGAATATACATAGAAAGACAAGATAAGAAATTAAGTCTTTACCTCTGAAGGAGAGGAGGAACTTCCATCATTTACTACAGATTTTCCATTCACAACGCCATTAGAGGAGATAATGGAGGTTGACCCAACTGACTGTGTAGTACAAAGAACGACATTATAAAATATGAAAAGAACATCAGACGTCCTTATTACTTCATTCATTCAACAAAATGATAGACAGACTATACATATGTACATACATGTGTACAAAAAATCATATCGTAAAAGTACACTTTTTGTAAACTCTAAAGCATATGGATGTCCGATGAATATAGACTACTAGGACAAAAAATTGAATCACATGATACGAGTTACAGACAAAAAAAAAGTGACACCAACCTTCAAGGAGTCGATTTCTAGTTGAAGCTGAGTCACTTTTTCCTGTTCTGCTTTGCAAGAATTTTGTTGTTTTATCACTTCAGACTCTAATCTCAAATTCTCATTCGAAAGCTCTGCTCCCTTCCTTCTTTCTTCGTTCACTTCTCCTTCTAGCCTTTCTAGTGCCTATACGAGTTCAAAAAAAATCACAAGTAGAACGTCTTTACATGTTTCACGGGGACATGTTTATAATATCTATCATCTATCTATCTAAAAATATGTGATACATGATGTATGATGACAAGTCAAGGAAACTTACTTTTCTTAAAGAATCATTTTGTTCAATTTGCTTCTTTAAATTTTGGATATTATTTTCTAATTCAGAGCACCTGTAAAAACAAAAAAATAATCGGTGATTTAAAGGAACTCATTGTATGACATTTCATAGAAGAAATCATATGGGCTAAATTTATTGCTATAAATAGAATATCTATACTTACCGTTGCAAAAGAACAGACTTTTCCTCTCTTTCCGTTTCCAACAGAGATTTTAATTTGGTTACTTCAGTCTATAAAACAATATATGTACATATACCATCATAAAAAGAATACTTTTTAATTTCTACATAAAATGTAGGCGAGTAATAATAATGATTATTTATAATTTTCAACTAATACATGCTTTCAACATCAACTATTCTAGTCAAAATAATCTATGTATGTATACTATTGTATATATTTTAAGATTATACAAAAATAGAAATCATATTCCTTCTATTCTAAAAAAACTGTCGACAATCTAACATTAATGTTCAAGCTACATAAATACGGCAAAAGCAATCAAAAATACAAGAGATAGGAAGAGACTATTATATAGAGACACACACTTAGTCTATTGATACAACAAAAACTAAAATTACTTTATGAAATCAAAATTTATTAAAGTTTAAAAAAGTATAAATGGTACATTCCATAATAATGTAATGTACACACGAAAGAATCAAAAATATACTAAAACTAAAAAGAGGAACCAAAGTTATTACATATTTTCAGAACAAAAAAGTAGAAAAAAGTAAATTACTAATCACACAACATAGGTAGCTACATTCAATACATACAATAGAATTGAAAAGAGAAAGAAAAAAACCATATTAATATTAATTACGTTATCGGACGGCATTTGTCCCCTGACGGCATTTAGTTCAGCTTCCTTTTGCTGGAGTTTTTGATGCCATTTTCTTTCCTCCTTCTCGATACTTCCTTGAAGATTACTTAGCAATGTCTCCTGCAATTAATGGCAATATCGAAAAAATGTTTCGGAAACCACACCATGTACCAGTTTGTTAAGCCCTTTTATATTCTCATACCCGCTCGCAAGCGTATGCCAATGTATTAGTTTTTTTTGAATGCACCATGCAATTTCAGAATTTGTATACGTAGGTAACTCTTTGACAACTCGTGCATATAATATCTTTAAATTTATATTTAACAAAGAAAAATAATGGAGATAAATTAATTATGAAAAGAATTAAATCAGAATTTTGACTTACAGTACTAGATAGGACATTTTGGTAATGTGATACTTCTTCTTGTAGTCTCGCATTGACTTCTTCCAGTTTTTTTAGTTCTACTGAGGTATTGGAATCATTGGCACTAATCGGCTGTGCATTCTGTTTCACAGTTTCTATTTCCTTTTGAATACTCTTTGAAAAATTATCTATCCACTCGGTCGTATCCTGTATGAAAAATAATTAACAAGTCAAGTAATAAGTACAACAATCACAATACGCAAGTTAAAGAACCAAGCTAATGAAATCGTATCTTGTAAGGTAACATCTTTAACTTACTACACTGAATGTAAATTGAGGAAATTTTTTCTGCAACGCAACCCCTACAGATTTTTCTGTTTCTTCACGAGTTTTAACTTTTTCTTCCTGTTGGACAAAAATAAGAAACGATTTATTAATATACTTTTCAAGACTCTTGCAAATGATGAGTTATAATGGATAGTTTTAATGAATATTAAATCAGATAATAAAATACCTGGACTAGCTGTTCACACTGAGTAATGCGAGCCTCTAAATTCTTTTCCGTTACATTTAGGGTATCCATTAATTTAGTATTTTTAACTCTTAACTCGTCATTCGTCTCCTTTTGACTTTTCAAGTCTTGAATGGTTTTGTCGACTTCATTTTGCAATAAAGTATTAGTTTTACTCATGCCCTCGAGTACTCCTTCCTTTTCATTTAGTCTGTCATAGATACAAAGTTGATTTTTAGTTGTATGTACAACTAATTTGCATAAGTACAAAAAGAAATGTATAAAAAATAGACTTACAAAATTTGTAGTTGCTCCAATTTCGATTTGTCTACCATAGCTTCATTTGTTTCTTGTTCAGCATGACTCTTAATGTCACCATTTAATTTTTCCCTTTCCTTTTCGGCTGCAACTTGTTTTTCAGTTAATGTGGCAACTTGTTCGAGTAAATTCTTACGTCCTTCTTCTAGTCTTTGCAATTTAGACTCTGTTGATTGTAATTGATTTTTGAGTGATGCAGCTTGACTCACAGAATCTTCTAATAAATTTTTTGTATTCTTTTCCGTTTCACGTAATTCTTCCACTTTCTTAGTGACCTCATCCAGAGCTATAGCTGTTTCTTGTGAATTTCTCAATGAATTTTGGAGATTGGAATTTTGTTGACGTAGACTGATTCGCTCTTTTTCCCCTTCAGCAAGCAAGTCTTGAGCTTTCTTTAGTTCACTTAGTACATGAGCTTCCCTGTCTTGAATTTGTTGGGCATACTGAGCATGGATATTATGCTCTTCTTGTTTTTTTCGTTCTTCTAAAACTCGAAGATGCTCTTGTAAATTTCTACTCTGATTGCTCAACTCTTGATTAGACTGGAACGCTGCCTTTAATTGATTTTCAAGATGACCGCATTGAGTTCGAAGTGCTTCAGCCTCTCTTTCTAGAGAATCAGCCTTCCCACGATTTCCTTGTTCAACACTACAAGTCGAAAAATGACAATTAATACAATGTAATGGCTTTTATAATTACTTTAAACTTGTTCAACTTCATGTTAAACGTATGATATATTTTAATTTAATTATTATTTAAGTGAATTAATAAACATTAAAACCTTAAAGCCCCCTTCACAGCAACATTTTCATCTCTCAATGTAGTTAAATTTAGCTGCATCTAGAAAAACAGATTACAAAAGAGTACAATTAATTATAATTTCAAATTTTAAAAAGTTGTACATGCGTCAATAAAGTAGTTAAACTTGAGACGATAAAAAATCAATCTTTGTTATTACTTGTTGAAGTTTCTGTTGAAGTGTTTGCTTCTCTCCAAGAGCTTCCTGTCGTAATTGCTGAAGGCGTACTTGAAGTTGTTGTATTTCTTGTATTTTTTGACCACCAGTATCCTCTAATTGTCTTCGAACCTGAGAAAATTTAGACTTTTCGGAAGTAAACTCATTTCGAAGTTCCTTGAGTTTGGTTTGTAATGTTTGAACAGTAATTTGCTCTTCATTTAGCTGACGTTCACGCTCAGCTAATTGTTTCTTCAAAGTACCAACACTGTCATTTTTTCCCTTCTGAAAAATATAAATACATAGAACTACATTATTACATGTATTTACTTTACGACACTATTTTTCTCATTCTTTAATAAACACTATCAATTAAAAATTAAACAGGCTATCTATACACATAAATTTCTTACATTAATCCATTCTGAGTCTCCAACATTTTGCTTGTTGAGTAGAACATCAATTAGATTTTGTATTTCTGAACTAGAGAGTGAAACCTTTTCAATGGATTTCTCAATAGTCTCATACCGTACAGCTACAGGTCTGGAGGATACCTACACATAAAAGTAATATATGATTCATTAAAAATAATATTACACGTTGTCAAACAACAGGGGCCCATCTAAATTGTCCTTTTTTATAACCCCCAATCATGGTGATTCATAAAATAAAATTCAACTCACTTTGTCAATGGTGTTTTCTACTTTTGTTGCAGTCAATTGATCCCTTTCTTGTTCAACCCCACGCTTTGTTTTTCGGCTTCGAACACCACCACGCTCTCCAAATTGACGGCCTTCATATGGTCCATCTTCAGGGGTCAGAGACTCGGCATCATTAGTGTCATCCACAACAACGGGTACATTTTCATAGTGCCCAGACACATTGAGATTCGAATCAGAGGATGATCCATCTACAGGAATATTTGGAATATCTTCCCTTTTTTTCTTCAAGTGTCTTTGTGGTAAGGGTGGAGGACTTGGAGGAGGTGAAGAGTCATCATAGTTGATGTGTTTCTTCAATTCTAAATCACCTTTTGGAAGAATGTCTTCAAAGTGATTTGCTGGTTCAGCCTCTTGCTCATATACAGGACTTTGTTCCTCTTTATTAATCAATATTGATTTTAAGGAATCACGCATCCGAATGACAGAGGCTCGTCGACTTTCCTATAATCAATTATTGATGTCAATCAAGATTACAAAATGCATTATATATATATAGCAGTCAAAACTTGAGTAATGTTTTAATGTCAATACCAAATATAAGTATTACTAATACTCTTTACAATCATACAGACATGAACAAGTAAAATTACTTACGGAAATTGTGAGATCATCCAAAATTTCAGGTTCTGGATCGATTTCGACGTGATGTTTTTCCACGACTTCATGATGATGTTGTGGTACTACTTCGTCAACATCAACTGTGTCAACAGAATCACCCCCTGCATAAGGTATTTGATGTTTCTCCTTTTCCTTGGCCCTTTTTTGTTTTTTACTCTTATCTTTGACAGTTACTTTCCTCTTGGATTCCTTCCGTCCTAAAAGGTCTTCAGATCTTTTTTTCTGCTCTGCAATGGCCTCTTCAAAACTTTTCTCTTTGATGCCCATTACAGAAACTAAATAAACTGCTGCAGCCGTTACGGCGACAATGCCCAAAACGGCCAATCCCATTTCTAATTCCATGATCTATAAATTAATTTAGGTTTGTCCTTTTCTCCGGTTGGTTATGGTCCCTGCAAGAAAAAAAAATATACCGCTATGATGACAGTCTATTTGTGATGCTAAAAAATAATACTTTGAATATTAGTTTACTTAAAACAATAGGTAAAGAAAAAATTGTAAAATTTACACTTCCAATTAATTGTACCATACGCTCAATTTTGTACAAAAACTTTTTTTCTAGGACCCTTCAAAAATTAATTTAAAAAATAGTCAACCACACAAGTACTTACGTTAATTGCCTCTCCAAAAATTAGCTGTACTTTAACTAATCACCATCCGACAACTAACTGAAATTCAAAGACAAGTATCGGTCGTCACCTCCTGATTTTTTTTTCGTCTCTATGTCTCGCCGCAGCAGCTAGATGCCCCAGCCAACGGAGAGGGTTTTTGAAAATCCAAAAAAATCCAAAAATAATTTTTGGAGAAATTAAGTATTTTTGACTCGTTTTTTAATTACACATTGTAACTACAATAAAATTGTATGCTTGTGAAAAAGCTGGACCGTGTTGAAACCTAGTGCATCGCAACATTGTCAAGATGAACATGAATAGGGTGAGTATTGTTTAGATCTTTTGTAAACTAACAGTGTGATTTGTAAACCTACAAATTGTAACTTGTTCTTTTATTTATTTCCAGGCTCTTACCCAAAGCTACAGACTTGCAAGAACGTTGATTGCTGCTAGTCCGAGGAATTTTTTGGTACGACCAATAAGTACCGCCTGCACCAATCAATGTTATATAAAATTTAAACAACCATACAAATATCCAGACCACCTTACTGAAGAGGAAATTGTTCGACTCAAAAAACATCATAAAATATGTGCTGAATTTCAGGTAAATACTCAAATAAATCCCAATAAATGAATCATTGAATGTAATGTTAAAAATTGTTAAAGTAATGTTTTATTGAATTAGAAACCCAATGGAGTCCCAGTTCACTTGAAGGCAGGTTTTTGGGATTTCGTATTTCTTCGTGTGCTACAAATCTGTATGTTCTGGTTTGGCGTGGCCATGTTAATTGAGTTATATCCAATGGCATTTCCCAAAAAAGAGAAAAGGACATAGCATTTCAAGAATAGTCAAGTTGAAATCCACATGTATATAATACTTACATAAAATTCGTTATTTAAAAGTACTGTTTTTTCTCCGTTGGTAGTACGTGCTAAAATAAATTTACAACGTTAGAACAACATCTTTCTACTGCCATAAATGATTTAATTGTCATCATTATTGTACGTAGAATAGTGACAACAAAATGTGTTTTATTTTATTTATCATTTGACGCCTTATTGTTCTCTCTCTGACTTTTTTTTTGTTATAAAAACGGAATAAGTAACACAAGTATAAATGTCCTTTAGAGAAATAAACATCTTTAAGTATTATAATTTATAATAGAATATATCATCAGTTTGATGGCTTGTCTCTTACATTTCTAACATATTTTTCAGTGTAAATTTGAAATTTACTGAATGCCGACAGTGTTTCAATATCTTGACCATTGCTTTTCAAGAGAAGTTTTTGTAATTCTGCCAATTTTACCCTCATTTTTTGGTTACTCTCTTGATCGGAATACTTTTTAATTCTCTTAATTAATTGTCGACGACCATCAGTTGTCTTTAAACTCTCATCTGCACCATTAAGAAACTTTTTCCAGTAAGCTCTGACCTGTTGCCATTTCGGTGTACATTCTCCTCCTGGTTGTTGGTACTGTCGAGCACGATTCTTCTTGTCTTTCCATGACTTTCCTTTTTTCTTTGGAGCTGGCTGGACTCGCTCAACAACCATCCCCAAGTCTTCGCCATCACCTTCATCTGCAGAGTCACTTTTTTTACGAACATGTTGTTCAACAAGAATTTCCACTTCATCTTCTTTCTCAGACTCTGACTGCTGCACTGATGACAAATTACTTTCTCCTTCCTCCATTTTATCCGCCTCCTCTTCTTCAAAGTAATTTGAGAGGAATGAAAGATTGACTCGTGAGGTGACATTTTTTCGCTGAACCGGTAATCTGACATCCATACTAAAAGGAATTAATTTTTCAGAGTCATTAAAAGATGTCTTTTATTACAGGATGAGAATGTAACAACAGTAAAATAATTACTTGAGGTCAATAGGCCGAAATGGCAATTTCATTTCATGACGAATCCATTTGTACAAATCTGATGGTGCTACAAATTTTGTGTCAGTCCAATTACTAGCTTTGTTTGGTCTCAAATGACAGGAGACTTTTAAGAGAGTTGGGTAAATTATTTGAATAAAGTCATCCATTAGATTGCTGCATAAAAACCTGCATGTTGGTCATATAAATAAAAATAAAGTTGATTATCAATTATCATAAAAGAGAGACAAGGAAAAACACAACAAAATTATACAAAAAAAAATACTTGCCAAATCCTGGACAAAATTCCGGAAATGACCAAAGAATCTCCCCAATGGTGAGAAGACGCGATGAGTCCTAACCAAAATGTGATGGTATTTTCACACTCAATCGTAATCTGAAATAGAAAATAATTGCATATTTAGTAAATATTATGACACAATACAATAACGGTAATTTTAGTGCACACCATCATCATCATCTTATATCATTTATGTAATGTACCTTGGAGAGAAGAGCCGTGTCTCGGAGTGCCAAATACACAACCCAATTTGCCCACTGTGAACTGGGAAGTCTTTCATCTCTCTTTAAGTGTCGTGATGCTGAGTCGGGCGTAACAAGACAACCAGTCTTTTCATCAAAAATTCCAATCGAGTTTTCAAATTGTTTCAATTGAGGATAAAAATCATTCAGTCGCCAGCGTTGACTAATTTTCTGTACAATAGGATAAAAGGGAAATTGTAATATTATTATAATTTTTGTGTGCAAAAACTAAACTCATATAAATGAAATATTTAAATTTACTTACATGAATCTGTCTAGTTAGCATGAGGGCCTTTTCCAGTCGTAATTGGGTTCCCTTTCTCTCAATGTA